>JAQZBX010095867.1:0-11865 GCA_029593785.1 Cabassous unicinctus
AAAAAAAAAAAAAAAAAAAAGGAATGATTATTCTTTTGGCAGATATTGCCTGATTGTCCTCCATAAGAATTATATCAGTTTCAACACTTACCAGCAGTATATGAGAGGGCCTTTTTCTTCACACTCGTTTTTTGTCAAATTTTTCACTTCTGACAATCATTGTAGGTTTAATGAGTGCATTTTCTTATTGAACAAGGTTGAGCATCTCTTCATGTGTTTGAGTCATTTATGCTTTATTTTTTGTGAACCATCCGTTCATATCATTTGACTTTTTAAAAAAGAGGGTTATTGGTCTTTTTCAAATGGTTTGTAGGAGGTCTTATATTCAGGAAAAAAGCCTATAAATAAAAAAAGCCTATATTTATAGGTTGCAAATATATTTTTCCCAGTATGTTGTTTGTCTTTTGTTTTTGCCTGTCGTGATTTTTCCCTGCATTTTTCGTTTTTGTGTGGATTAAATTTATCAATCTTTATTTTTAGGGCTTCTAGCTTTCATGTCATTTAAAAAGACATCTCTCCCCCTTCCAGAATTATAAGTTTTCTAGTAGCCTCTTAAAGTATTTTTTCCCCAAATGTTTTCACATTAAAATTTTTTTATTTATCAGATTTTATTTAGCCAAATTATGTCTGACTTGTTTTTTCCCTCAAGATAGTTATATAGTTGTCCAGCATCATTTATTGACTAATTCAACTTTTCTTATTTTTTTTGAAATGCAATTTTTATCAGATACTAACTTTCCATGTGTGAGGGGTCTATTTCTAGTCTTTTATTCCATTGATACATCTGTGTGTTCCTGTGCTGATACCATACTGTCTTAATATTTTATAAATTTATAAATATGTTAATTTTGATAGTGTCTCTTTATTTTTGTGATACTTCCTGTGAGTGCAGTTCTGTTTCATCAGTCTGTCTATTCTTATGCCAATAAAAATATTTATCTATAGATTTAATAATGTTACATTTTTGTATATTTTTTAAAACTTCATGGAATTTAGGGTGAAGTAATGGATCATATTTGGATACACTATCATTTACATAATTGTGTCTATTCCATATTTACTTGCTTCTAATTTTATTATTATAACTCTTGCTACAAAGGTTATCTTATCCATAAAACTCTTACTATGTTTAGAATTATTTCCTTAATATAAAAGTATAAAAATGAAATTGTTGGATCAGTGAGTGTGAGTATACATAAAACTCTTAATATTTATTGCTGTTTCAAACAAATTATGCCAATTTAGACTACCACTAACAATATATAAATGTTATGTGGCTGACTTATTTTTATTACCTTTTTAGGTTTCTTGCAATCAGCCCCTACCAAAAGAAGGAGGTAAAAGTGGCCAAAACTGCTGGACATCTGAAGAGCAGCCAACTACCGTCTCTGAATATTTCTTCAATGATATCTTTATTGAAGTGGATGAAACAGAATAAAACACTTTTTTTTTTCCTGTTAAAGCCTGAGCTTTCCAGGTCAATTATATCAACAAAGCAGTATTTAGAAAAAAGAAAACAAACAAACAAACAAACAAAATAGAATAAAACAACACTGTTTTTCTTTAGGTTGATTTTGAATTTTTAATGAACTTTGTTTTAAAGCTTTTAAAATCAGTGGAAAACATTGTTGAGGTTTGCTTCATTCTGATTGATTCAGCATTTTGGAAATACCAAGGAATTAGACTGCTTTCTCTGACAGAAATAGCAACTCTTGTTTACATTTTGACTCTTCATGTGCTGAGCATACATGGACATTTTGGAATGTCATGTCGTGGATAAATATCTCTTTGTATCAATCATAGAGCTGACAACATATTTGGAGGTTTGATTGTATTTAAGATTTAGTAAACTTCTTTTTGTGAAGATTTTTCTTTTTTTTTTTTTTTAAAAGATGGGGGCCTTTTCAGTTGCCTCTAAGTATATGAAAGCAATTGTGAAACTCCACTTTAGTATGGTAAATGTTAAAAAAAACTTTTCTATTATCAGCTGTTTGATTGAAAAATATGTATTTTTATAATTCAAGTCGATGTAACATTAGTCCTAATTGAAGAATTAGTATTTAAGCTTATTATTTATATAAATGCAACATCAAAGAGCTTATTTATTTTTAAATTTTATTTAAAAGAATATTCAGTTTTAATTGTTTTCACCTCTCAGATTGTGGGTCCAGAAGATATTTAAAAATTTGTCTCCTTTCTCTCTTTTATTTTAAGATATTTAAAGTGATATAACTAAAAGTGTTTGGATGGTGAATATTCTTTGAATACATTTTTTCTCATACTGAGTTTGTACTGTGAATGTTTTTGTTTTTCTTATTTCTTAGCTAATCTCAGGATTTGCACGAGGGAAAAACCTTAACTTCATGTATGAAGCAGATTCCATACAAAACTAAATCTCCTTTACACACATATACATAATGCATGCATATTCCTTTTTTCAAAAAACAGTATCTTGATAATTTTTTACCTATTAAATTCTGCACAAGAAACCCTTAGGCCTTTACGCACAGAACTTAATTGTGCTGTTTATGTTGAAAACAGAAATGAAGATAATAATAAATTCATCAAAATGAATTTAAGAGTTATTTTTAACTTCCAGATTTGGTGATTGACATCTATAATTCTAGTATGTATCCAAGCAAATCTTTAGTTGTTCAGATTAAACTTGTCAAAGAACGTTTATTCTGATTTTATTTGAAAAGTCTTCTGGATTAATAATATATTAGGTCAGAAGTCAGAAAGGTTTTCTGCAAAATATTTTCTGCTTTATGGGCCAACCCGTCTCTGTGACATCTTCTCAACTCTGCCACTGTAGTACAAAAGCAACCACACACAGTAAAATGGCTTTGGCTGGACTTGGCCTTAGTTGCCAATCCCTGTATTGGACAGTAATTTTTACCTTAAGGTGCTAAAGTCTACATAAGTTATTTGTCATTGAAGTCATGAGTTACACCTAAAAGTTAAAACTGTTTGCATTATGAAGAGATTGATATGTCAATTAGGAAGATGTTTTTTAATCTAAATAATTGTGTTTGTATAGTTTTAAAAAATGGCAGCCAGTTTTCAAGTTAATTAGTAAAATAGGGTATGGCTCAGCAAGTATAACAATATTTATTTAAACTGTTGCTATTATAATACTTTTTATTCATCACCCTACAGTGAAATTTAGTTTAACTTTTTGGTCACAAAAGAGGATCTATAAATCTGTGTGGACTATCTCTATAGGAATGCATTTATTTATTTCATGTGATTAATGTGTCACAGAAAATCATGGTAGTAAATCACATTGCTATTTTAATACTCTGTATTTAAAATTTTTTAAACCTCATTCTGTAAAAGGTTATTGGTGTTATTTTGAGTGTTTAAATTGCCCCATTTAAACTATTATTTTATCCCTGGTATAATTTTTATTTTTTTTTATTTTGTTAAATCTGTCACTTGTTTATCTGTAATAAACTGATTTTGTGGAAGACGTAAATTCTTCCTGTATAAAGAATGATTTTATCTTTGGTAATTCATTGTGTTAGAGAATCAAGTCAGCCAGCTAAATTATCCTACTGCTACATCCTTAAGACTATTTAGAAAAGAAAAATTTAATCAGTGTGTTTACCTTACAAGGTGGAAAGACTTGTTGACACCTGTGTTAAGTCTGGTTCATATAACAAAGGTGTTGAAAAGAATTTGTATTTTATAAATCTTAAAGGAGATATGATTAAAGGTCTTTATCTTTCTTGACTTTTCCTCCTGAACACTTAGGGCTTAGCAAGTAATGGACATGATTTAAAAGCCTAATTATTGCTAAATGATTGCACAGATTTAAAAACATTAATATCCACTGTTTACCACCATGTTCTTTGAAATAGAAGTGACCATGTATTCTGTTGGGCTTGAAGAAGTCTGACAAAAAAGCAATATCTGTCATTTGTAAATATTCTTGTTCCAAAGAAAGCAGTTATGTTCAATAAATTGTGTAAATAAAAGTTATTTTATACTATTTCTGTTGTATTTTTTTTTACATTTCAAAAAAACTAAAGATTACAGTTAACCAAAAGTAGTTTCTGTTTTTTCAACTATTTATATTTACTTTCTTCTTTCCATAAAAATGTGGTACAATGGAAAGAAGTTATCTTAATTCTTCTATGCTTGCTGTGGAGGATTTTAAATTATTTTAACATTCCAAGAAGGAATAGGTCCCCACCCCAACATTTGGGACATGTGAAAATTTGCTTACTTTTCTGTTTATTACTCCATATGAAACGAATTTTTAGATATAAGAACCTGACTTCTTTTACTTTTTTTTTTTTTCTTTCCACTTTGTTTTCTCTGTAGATAAAGATGAATGAGAAACTTTAGTCCATTATAAACCTGAACTTACTGAAGCCGGATATTGACAAAACTCAGTTCACCCAATAATTTAGCTGAGAGAAATATTTGTTGAAACTTTTCTAAAATATATTCTGGCCATTTCTCCAGAAAGAAAAATTTTGTCATGGATTTTGTCAGACCATCAAAGAGCTACATATATGGGCTACACTGTTTCGTATGCTCATGTTTTAGGAACACTATGAAATACTACAAAAATCACTTTTCTAAACCACAAACTATCACTTGGGCTTTGTGCTGTGCTAACCTCTTTAAATATGTTTCATATTTTTAAAAAGTATATCTTAAGTATTATACATGACTTAAAAATTCAAATAGTGCTACAAGATTTCAAACAAGCTGTTAAGGTAGTACATGTTTCTAAATAGGATTCTTCTGTGTCAATTCCAAATTTAGACTTACCAATTAACTTTGTTATGGTACAGAAGTTTAGCTTTCAAATAACTTCCCCCCTCTTTCTTCCCTCCTGCTTCCTCCTGTATGTTAATCACAATTTAGGATTAATTCATTTGTAACTGAGGGTTAAAAATTGACAAATAATTATATTATAAAATAGCAAAACAAGAGTAGAGAAGATGGCGAACTAGTAAAACACGGGAGTCTCTTCTCCTCCAGAAAAATAGAGGATAGGCTGAAACAGCCATGAAAAAGATCTAGGGTTTAGGACAGCAGGTGAAGACTGGACACCACCCAGAGGAGAGAAGGACAAAGGAGGAGAATCATGATAACAGAATGGTGAGTTGAAACCAGCAGCTGCTGCTGCCGGCACCCTACCCCACACTAAAGACACTTTAGAATTCTCAGGCCTCTGGACCTGTGACTATAGACAAAGGGGGCTCCAGGGATCTACCACCCCAGGAAAGGGGAGAGAGAGGCACAGCCTAAGGCTGACTCAGCTTCTGACCAACAAATTTAGTCTGCTGTGTCCCACGAGCCCTTCCACGCCAGGTGAGATCACACAGTGGTTTGCCATGGGATCCAGCAAAGGACTGGAGAAATCTGACCCTCACAATCTCCCTCTTGTCTAGCTGGGACTAATTGTTGAGGACACCCCAGGAAAGGGGAGAGAGAGGGACACAGCCTAAGGCTGACTCAGCTTTTGACTCACAAATTTGGTCTGCTGTGTCCCAAGAGCCCTTCCAGGCTGGGTGGGGCTGTGCAATTGATTGCCTTGGAGTCTGCAAGGGGCTGAAGATATACAACCCTCCCAATCTCCTTCTCTACTAACGGACTGATTGTTGAGAACACAGAGGGGAATGGAAATATTTCCTAGCCTGGAAAAGAAAGGTGGCTGCCAGAGAAGGCTGAAGATCTATCTCAGAGAAAGTTTGAATTACAAGGCTCCTAGCCTCCAGACAGGAAGCTCTATCACATTGAACTGGTCTGTGTTGCAACAAATACACTCCGACCAGGCATTGAATTGAGAGCTGCCAAAGAGCACCATCTCCTGGCAGACCAAGGAAGTGCATGAAAGAAAATTAAAAATAAGTAGGAGAGGCTTTTTCTGGCCTCTAGACCCTCCCTGCCCAGGCCCTAGGAAGCGACTCTACAACCAATTACTGGGTCCAGTGCCCAGTTTTGAGCAACCAGCAAGAAAAGACAATCTGAAAAATCCAGGTCAAGCCAAAAATCAAAGAGCAGTGGTAACCCACAGCCTCCTGCCACTAAATCCCTACAAAAGAGAAAGAAAATGAGCATCTGAGTAAAATACATCCGAATCAGATGCCTAGATATCAGCAAAAAATTACAAGCCACACTAAGAAAATAGAAGACATGGCCCAAGAAAAGGAATACATCGAAGCCCCAGAAGAGATGCAGAATTTGAGAGAACTAATCAGTGAGATGTGCACAAATTTCCAATATCAAATTAATGAGTTGAAAGATGATAGAGATAAATGACATCAAGAAGACATTGAGTGAACGCCAAGAAGAGTTTGAAATCCTGAACAGAAAAGTAACAGAGCTCATGGGAATAAAAGACACAATAGATGAGACCAAAAACACATTTGAGGCATACAACAGCAGACTCAAAATGATACAAGAAAGAATAAGTGATACCGAAGACAGAACAGCTAAAATTGAAGAGAGAAAACAGAGAGAGAAAAGAATGGAAAAAATTGAGCAGGGGCTCAGAGAGTTGAGTGACAACACAAAATGCAACAACATATGTATTGAGAGTTCCAGAAGGAGAAGAGAAGGGAAAAGGGGCAGAAAGAGTATTTGAGGAAATAATAGCTGAAAATTTCCCAACTCTCATGAAAGAAATGAACTTACATGCCCAAGAATACACCATACCCCAATCAGAATAAATCCAAATAGACCTATGCCAAGACACATACTAGTCAGAATGTCAAATTTCAAAGATAAAGAGAAAATTCTCAGAGCAGCAAGGGAGAAGCAAAAAATCATGTAAAAGGGACGTCCAGTAAGACTTAGTGCAGATTTCTCTTCAGAAACCATGGAGGCAAGAAGACAGTGATATGGTACAATTAGGAAACTGAAAGAAAAAACTGCCAGCCGAGGATTCTTTATGCAGCAAAACTGTCCTTCAAATATGAAGGTGAGTTTAAAATATTCACAAACAAAGAGAAACTAACAGTTTTCAAAAAAGAATACATCTTTGCAGGAAATATTAGAGGAAGCCTTAGAACCTGAAAGAAAAAGGAGGGTATAGGCTTGGAGGAGACAAGACAGGCTTGGAGGAAAGTACAGTGGAAAGAATAGCAGAAAGGATAACCAAAAGAGTAAACAGACAGACAAAAATAAGATGACATATGGAAACCAAAGAATAAAATGGAGGAAGTAAATAGTGCAATTACAGTAATATTGAATGTGAAAGGATTAAACTCCCCAATCAAAAGATACAGGATGATAGAATGGATTAAAAAAATATGAGCCATCCATATGCTGCTTACAAGAAACTCACCTTAGACCCAGGGATACAAACCAGCTGAAAGTGACAGTTTGGAAAAACATACTCCATGTGAATAGTAACCAGAAAAGAGCAGGGGTAGCTATACTAATATCAGACAAAACAGACTTTAAATGCAAAAAAGTTATAAGATACAGAAGGACATTATATATTAATAATATGGACAATCCACCAGGAAGATATAACAGTCAGAAATATCTGTGCACCTAACCAGGGTGCCCCAAAATACATGAGACAAACTCTGGCAAAACTGAAGGGAGAAATAGACATTTCTACAATAATTGTGGGAGACTTCAACACCCCACTCACATCATTAAATAGAACAACTAGACAGAAAATCAATAAGGAAACAGAGAACTTGAACAATTTAATAAACAAGTTATACCTAACAGACATATACAGAACACTGCATCCAAACTCAGCAGGTTATACATTCTTCTTCTGGAGCTTTCTCCAGGATAGACCACATGTTAGGTCACAATTAAGCTCTCAATAAATATAAAAAGATTGAAATTATAAAAAGCACCTTCTCAGATCATAATGGACTGAAACTGGAAATCAATAATAGGAAAAAAGTAAATTCGCAAATGTGTGGAGGCTGAAAAACACACTCCTAAGTAATCAGTGGGTCAAAGAAGAAATTGCAAGTAAAATCAGTTAATATATTGAGACAAATGAAAATGACAACACAACTTATCAAAACTTATGGAATACAGTGAAAGCAGTCTTGAGAGGAAAATTTATAGCCCTAAGTGCCTATATTAAGAAAGAAGAAAGAGCTAAACTCACGGATTTAACTGAACAGCTAGAGAAACTAGAAAAAGAAAAGAAAACAAATCCCAAAGCAAGAAGAGGGAAAGAAATAATAAATATTAGAGCAGAAATAAATGAAAATGAGAACAACAACAACAAAAATAGAGAAAATCAACAAAACCAAAAGCTAGTTCTTTGAGAAGATCAATAAAATTGACAAACCCCTAGTTAGACAAACAAAGAAAAAAAGAGAGAAGATGCAAATAAATAGAATCAGAAATGAAAGGGGGAAGTTACAAATGACCCCACAGAAATAAAAAGAATCATAAGTGGATATTATGAGAAAATATATGCCAAGAAACTAGACAACCTAGATGAAATAGACAAATTTCTAGAAATGCACAACCAACCTACACTGATGCTACAAGAAATACAAGAACTTAACAAACCAATCACATTTAAGGAGATTGAATCCATCATTAAAAATCTCTCAGCAAAGAAAAGTCCAGGACCAGATGGCTTCACAGGTGAATTCTACCAAGCATTTTGAAAAGAATTAACACCAATCCTGTTTAAACTCTTCCAAAAAATTGAAGAGGAGGGAAAATTACCCAACACATTTTATGAAGCCAGCATCACTCCAATACCAAAGCCACAGAAAGACACTACAAGAAAAGAAAATTATAGGCCAATCTCTCTAATGAAGAAAGGTGCAAAAATTCTCGACAAAATGTTGCAAATCTAATCCACAGCATATCAAAAGGCTTACACCTCACGACCAAGTGGGATTTATTCCTGGTATGCAAGGCTGGTTCAAAATAAGAAAATCAATCAACATAATACACCACATTAACAAATTGAAGGTAAAAAAACACCTGATCATCTCAATCGACACAGAAAAGGCATTTGACAAAATCCAGCATCCTTTTTTGATGAAAACACTTCAAAAGATAGAAATAGAAGGAAAATTCCTCAATATCATAAAAGGCATATATGAAAAACCCACAGCCAACATCATACTGAATGGGGAAAGGTTGAAAGTTTTCCCTCTAATATCGGGAACAAGATAAGGATGCCCACTGTCACCATTGTTATACAATATTGTACTAGCAGTTCTTGCTAGGGCAATCAGACAAGAAAAAAAATTAAAGGCATCCAAATAGGAAAAGAGGAAGTAAAACTCTCACTGTTTGTGGATGCCATGATTCTGTACTTAGAAAATTCTGAAGTATCCAAGACAAGCTACTTGAGCTAATAAATGAGTTCAATAAAGTGGCAAGATACAAAATCAACATGCAAAAATCAGTAATGTTTTTGTACACTAGTACTGAACAATCTGAGGAGGAAGTCAGGGGAAAAATTCCATTTTCAACAGCAACCAAAAGACTCAAATATCTAGGAATTTTCCCAAAGAAGTACAGGACCTATATACAGAAAACTACGAAACAATGCTAAAAGGAATTTAAAAAGAACTAATCAAATGGAAAGACATTCTGTGTTCATGGATTGGAAGAATAAATATCGTGAAGATGTCAATCTTACCCAAACTTATTTATAGATTCAATGCAATACCAATCAAAATCCCAACAGCTTACTTTACAGAATTAGAGAAGGCAATTACCAAATTCAGTTGGAAGGGTAAGTGCACTCAAATAGCCAAAAGCATTCTAATAAAGAAGGACAACATGGAAGGAATTTCACTGCCTGACCTTGAAACATGTTACAAAGCTACAGTGGTCAAAACAGCATGGTACTGGCATAAAGATAGACACATCTATCAGTGGAATAGAATTGAGAATCCAGAAATAAATCCTCACCTATACAGTCAACTGGTTTTTGACAAACCTACCAAGTCCGTGATAACGGGACAAACCAGCCTCTTTAACAAATGGTGTTGGGAGAACTGGATATCTATAGCCAAAAGAATGAAAGAGGACCCCTATCTCACCCTCTATATAAGAACGAACTCAAAATGGATCAAGATCTTAATATAAAAGCCAGGACCATAAAACTACTAGAAGAAAATGTAGGGAAATATCTTTAAGAACTTGTAGTAAGTGGTGGTTTCTTGGACCTTATACCCAAAACATGTGCAACAAAAGAAAAAATAGATAAATGGGACCTCCTCAAAATTAAACACTTTTGCACCTCACAGGACTTCAACAAATGGGTGAAAAGGCAGCCAACTCAATGGGAAAAAATATTTGGAAATCACATATCTGATAAGGGTTTAATATCCAGGATATATAGAGATGTTACAACTTAACAATAAAAAGACAAACAACCCAATTATAAAATGGGCAAAAGACTTGAATAGGCATTTGTCCAAAGAAGAAATACAAATGGCAAGAAAACACATGAAGAAATGCTCAACATCACTCATGATTGGGGAGATGCAAATCAAAACCACAATGAGATATCATTTCACACCTATCAGAATGGTCACTATTAAAAAGACAGAGAACTACAAGTGATGGAGAGGATGTGAAGAAATAGGAACACTTATTCACTGTTGGTGGGAATGCAGAATGTTACAGCCACTGTGGAGGACTGTTTGGCAGTTCCTAAAGAAGTTGAATATAGACTTGCTACATGACCCAGCAATACCACTACGGGGTGTATACCCAAAAGAACTGAGACATGAACAGACATCTGCACACTGATGTTCATACCAACATTATTCACCATTGCCAAAAGTTGGAAACAACCCAGGTGTCCATCAACAGATGAATGGATAAACAAACTGGTCTATCAACAGACGAATGGATAAACAAACTGTGGTCTATTCACACCATGGAATATTGTGCAACTGTAAGAAGAAATGAAATTGTAAAGCATATGACAACATGGATGAACCTGGAGGACATTATGTTAAGTGAAGCAAGCCAGACACAAAAGGACAAATACTGTATGATTGCGTTACTATGAACCAAATATATTATGTAACATATTGTTTGATTTTTTAAATAAATTATATGTATCCAATACATTTAATTGAGAAATGTATAGTTTTTAATTGTTTATATTTTCAATTATTAAATGTACAAATAAAGTTAAAAAAAACAAAAAAACAAAAACAAAAAATAGCAAAATGTTAATACCTGAAGTTACTGAAGTGAGCTAGAGTTGTCTCACCCCTGTTTATGGTTACTCTAGACTTAACCTCTCACTTGTGAATGGTAATCCTAAACTGACCTAGTTTACTATTGTGATGGTAGTTCTAGATTGAATTTATGCTCCTTTATAAATTAGGCTCACCCTTGTGTAAGCTTGTTATTGGGATGGTAACCACTCCACCCTCATCTGTATAATATGCATATGAAAAATACCCCTATCCCAAATCCTTGTGACTGGCCCTGGTTTGCTACTGTATATCAGCCTGTTCAGCCCCTTAATGTTCATAAATGAAGGAACCTGTGTTCACTTCCACCCCAATTCTTCATTAGCACCCCGATGTTATGAAACATTAGAATTTCTGCAGATCAAGGAGGCAATTTTGGGTCAGGAAGCCACTGTGCTCCATTGCTTGCACAACCAATAAACCTTTCTCTCTTTGAAAGCCTGGCGTCTCAGGAATTGGCTTTAAAGACTCATTGGGGGAAGCGGGTGTGGCTCAGTGGATAGAGCCCCCGTTTGCCATATGGGAGGCCCGGGTTCGCGCCCCGGGGCCCCCTTGTGAGGGCACGCCGGCCTGAGCGGTGCGGTGGGCTGATGCAGCAACCTCACTGCAGGAAGCGGGTGTGGCGCAATGGATAGAGCACCCGTTTACCATATGAGAGGCCCCGGGTTCGCTTCCC
>JAQZBX010095868.1:0-11871 GCA_029593785.1 Cabassous unicinctus
TCCACTGAGCCACACCCGCTTCCCTACAACTCCATTTATAAACCAGCTGCATTAGTTCTACTCACTGTAATGTGTTACCATCAACTCTATCCATTTCCACACTTTTACAGTCAAGCTAATTAAAACTTCTGCATACATTAAGCCTCAGTACCCCTTCTCAGCCCTCCTCCTATCTCCTAATAACCTATACCCCAGCTTTTAACACCCTGCATTTATTCTTCATATTTAGTTAATATTAGTGAGACCATGTAATATTTGTCCTTTTGTATCTGGCTTATTTCACTTAGCATAACGTCTTCAGGGTTCATCCATATTATCAATTGTGTTCCAATTTCATTTCTTCTTACAACCCAAATGTCCATTAACTGGTGAATGGATAAACAAAATGTGGTATATGTATATGATGGAATACTATGCTGCTGTATTAACTTAGTTTTGAAGTTAAATCTATAAAACAAAGTATATTCAGAAATATAGTATCTACATCTATAATATCCCCCTCCTTCTCTTATTCTTTCCTTCTTTCCTCCTAAAGGTAACCTTTCCTTTATTTTAAGTTTTATGGTTTATTCAATTCTGACCCAATTTTAATAATTTAATAATCTTATTTTTCAGCCCACCACAAAATACTCAAGAATTAAACAAGTGTATCTTTCTGGGGCCAATTAGAGTGTAGACAGATACCCCAGAAACCCAGAGAAAATGGGCTCCTAAAATTCATATATAAAAGCTAATAAAATTTTAGGAACAGGAGAACATTGGACAGAAACCAATCATTAAAAAGGGGTGTTAAGAAGACAGTGGAGCTTGAAATGTGTTTTAGAGAGAGTTTAATTTAAAAGTGGCCAAAATTTTTTTCTGGGGGATATGTGTTGATACTTAAGGTTAAGTTGCCGCTTTTTGAAAAATTCACTCGTGGAGCACCTTTGTCCTACTGATGCCAAATAAGCTAATGTGAAGTGCCCCTTTTTATTTCCTGGGCATCGACTCAGCCCTCTTCCTTCCTCCTCCATTCCTTCCCCCGCTGGTTCCTGCTTGTCTCTACTGCCGAGCCCTGGCCGCCGTTGGAGCCTGTGTCTATGCTCCACTGCATCTGTGTGTCCACACACGATACCCACACAGTGAAGTCCGCGGACTCCCCTGGAACCTGCAAAAGCTTGTTCTGAAATGACTCTCCTTGTAGGTGGAATCGTCCCAAGAAGCGAATGCTGAGGTGATGAGGGAGATGACCAAGAAGCTGTACGGCCAGTACCAGGAGAAGCTGCAAGAAGAGCAGCAGAAGCACAATGCAGAGAAAGAGGCTCTTCTGGTGTGTGTGTCGTAGCTGCCGATACAGTAACCACGGTTTTTTGGTTCATTATTGTTGGAGAGGTTTAACTAAGGGAGGTGCGTTAGTGGGCTCAAACACGGGTGAGGATCCAGGAGTTCACTCATTTGCTCATTCACTCCCCTCTCTCCCACCCTCCCTCCCTCCCCTTGTGCATTCTGCTCCCTGTTAGGAATAGTCCCGTCTCTTCTGTGAACACTGCCCTTTCCCTAGCGGATCTGGACCACTCGCCAGCACTCAGGAAGGCCCTGGGCGTGCCTGCAGCCATGCCTTTATGTATTCCAGCCCTCTGGGCCTGGACTGTCTTCCTTCCCTGCCTTGATCCTACCTCAAGATGCATTAAAGCCCTCAGGAATGCCTTCCTTTCCGTGCACAGGGTCTTCCCCATCACATAGCTAGAAGTGTCTGGACTTGGGCCCCCTCCTCTAACTCTCTTCTCTTTGTTATGGAACTTTATCGTACCTCTTGTTAGTGTTGGGCTGTATGTCACACGTCGGGGTTTCTCTGGATCATGCAGTCCTTGAAAGCAGGGACTCCAGGTCCTCAGAGGCTTAATAAATGTGCTGAATGATTTCTTCTTAGGGGAGAGTTGCTGTGCTGCAATACGGGAGAAAGCTGGGAACTCTGCATTCATTTCCAGATCTGGCCCTGATTCCCTTTACACTGGTGGCAAATGCAATGACACTCTGAGCACATAGTGAAGGGATAAGTGACATTGGCAGGCTCTTTTTACACTTTTTAGATAGAATGACTCAAGGGCAAAAAGGAGAAAAAATATCCAGGTCTCTTAACAAGCCACACATTGGGTGTTTAGTCACAGGGAAGAACCACATCTTAGCAGTTGAGTTCAGGATCTGAACTCAAGGTCATTGTTTAAAAAGAAATCATGACTTTACAAGACCATGGCTGTTGGAACTCAGTTGGTAGCCTTGGTACCCCATGACGGTGCTGAGGAGAGTGTGTTTCTTTTGCAGGAAGAAACCAATAGTTTTCTGAAAGCGATTGAAGAAGCCAATAAAAAGATGCACGCAGCTGAGATCAGCCTAGCGGAGAAAGACCAGAGGATTGGGGAGTTGGACAGGCTGATAGAGCGCATGGAAAAGGTAACAGACGCAGCCTTGGCCGTGCTTCCCACACGCTCAGACCCCTGCATTTCCACAGTGCCCCTGCCAGGACTCCTGAGGACTTGAGAGGCCTCAACACTGATCCTGCTCATCCCTCAAATTTGATATTAAAAAGAAAAAGAAACAGTATAAAACTATAAAGTAAAGTATAAGGAAGTCCAAAAAAATTCTCATTTTTCCCACGGTAACTGTTGTGATGTTTTTAAAAAGTATTACATATAAAATTCTTCACTTTAGCGAGCCAGGCATGAACTAAGCTTACCTTTTAGGTAATCAAGCCCTATTTAGATGTTACATGAGCACCTCAGCCCTATAGTTTCTGGGGCATGCCTCTCATGGGTTGACTTTGCCCAGATACACCACAGATTTAGAGGAGAGGGGGCTGCTACATTTCTTTTTCACAAGGTAAGGAGCCTGATGGGCGGGGATGGGAGGAAGCCTCTGGAAGGCAGTAGCTCTGCTGAGATAAGGAAGCCAGAGGAGAGAAAGAAAATGGGCAGTAGGTAGCAAAAAGGAAAGAAAGGATAGAAAGGAGATAGAAAAACAAGGGAAGGAAAGAAGAGAAAGGATAGGTGACGTCCTTTAGCCGGTGACAGCTGACTTCTCAGAGAGGGGTGGTGATTAGGACAAAAGCTGTGGTTGCTTTCTGGAAAACGGCTCCCTAGCTGCACGTGGATCTGCAGAAGAGCAGAGAGCTGCCGAGACGGTGATGTTGAGGATCTCCAACCCGATGATGGAAGGAAGGGGAATGACAATGTGAGCAAGGTTAGCAGCTGGGCTTCCAGGAGATTCTCAGAAGTGGTGTCCTTACTTCTTGGTGTCTACAACATAAACCCTTGACAAGGCTCGATGTAGACAGAGTAAGAATTGCATTCAGTTCAGTTCTTTGGAGCCTGGGGGCTCACTGAGGGCTCCTATTTAGCTAATATTTTTATTTGGGAGGGACTTCAGCAGACTGACGAGTCAGTTACGGTCTTAACCTCTGCCCTCTGGGAAAACAGAATCCCATCTTTAATTGAAGAGCAGATGGTTGGCCTGTTTAAAGAAAGTCAGCATTGGTTAGAGGTGATGAAGATTGAGCAACAAGGGCACTTTGGTGAATTTTGTCACACATTGCGGTTCTCTTACAACTGCAGAAAATGCTGGTTAACTCAGATGCCCTCTCTAGGTGACAAGATTTTCCTGCACTGTAAAGAAGCCAGGTGAGCAGGCAGCATGGTTTGGGCAGGGAAGCCCTCTCCTAGAGATAGTACGTGTCCTGGGTAAGAACACAGGGTTTAGAATCATGCAGGACCCAGGGTTTGAATCTTGTTTCTCTTTCTAGTTGTGGGCAGTTACATGGCTTTTCCAGTCTCAGTTTCCTTTTCTGTAAATGCTGATAATAATAATACTAATTCTTAGGGCTCTTGTGAGGAGTCAATGAGAAAAATTCACACAATGTGTTACGTGTAGTACCTGGCACATAGTAAGGCCTCAATAACGAGCGGCTCTGATTATTCTTGGCTAAGCGTGTATGCCCTGGAACCTGCTTTCTTTAGAGCTTATCCTCTTTGTCCCCTTGGGATTCTGAAAGCTCCCAAGTTTTTGCCACCAGTTTCCTCTTGGAGCCTTCATGAGAGGTGTAAGGATGGGGGTGGGGGGTGGCAGGGAAGGCTAGGCTTTCCTGCCAGCATTTATGGAGCAGGAAAGTTTCCCGTCATGTTGGCTTTTTCTGTAGTGACTGGAAATTTATTGCTTTGCCTCTAAATCTTCTTCTCCATTGAGGCTTCATAAATGCTTTCTTTTCTCAGCTAAGATCGGATATTCCAATGTACTGCCCTTTCCCTTTCAGGGATAAATCTTTGAGAACAGGAATCTTGCCAAATCTCAATCACACACCACAGGCACAGCACATCTCAGTTCCAGGGAGAATTGAGCCGGTGTTTTGTATCCTGTTGTCACCTGTTTTTGCATTTTGCTCAAGGACAAACTGAGTGCTTTTGAATGACTTCTCTACTGTATACCTTAAATTTACTGTTTCTCTTATTGGGCATTGTGCTCAGAACACCTTTTTTTCTGATCAGTAAAAATCTTTGAAGGAGTGTGGTCTACCAGGGACCCTTCTGGGGAACAGATAAATATTCTATACCTTGATTTGGTTACTGGTTTCACAGGTTTATACAAATGTAAAAAAAGTATTGTCTACACTGAAGGTTTGTTATACCTCAATTTTTAAAAAGTGATTTTTTTTTAAGTGTGCTATAGGCCTCACCCTCCTGTATGAGGGCTTTTTTGGAGGGGGCTCACCTGTGAAATGCTCCTCACTGTTCTTTCAGTGCTAATGTCAACTTGTAGGCATAACGAGCAGGATGTGGAACAGGTCACCCAGGCCAGGCAGTAAGAGAGTGCATTTGCTGTAGAGAGTTTAAAAACAGCAACGAACCCCACTAAAATCAGTCTTCTGGGAGCGGATGTGGCTCAAGCAGTTGAGCGCCACTTCCCACATGGGAGGTCCCAGGTTCGGTTCCCTCCTAAAAATAAAAACAAGCAAACAACAGCAAGCAAACAAATAGAAAAACCAACTCAGGGGAGCTGATGTGGCTCAGTGGTTAGTGCCGGCTTCCCACATACCAGGTCCAGGGTTCAATCTCCAGCTCCAGTACCAAAAAAAAAAAAAAAGTGCTGCCTTTTCTGATTCTAAATATGTTGATGATAAAATACTCTTCCTGGCCTGGGTAGACTGCCCTCTCACCCCTTTGGAAATGTCCTTAGTATACCACTGCTTGTAGCTTCTGAAAGTTCAAAGAGTTGCCTTTAATAATTTGGAGGAAAAGGTTTGGAATCTATACATCCAGTAAGAGTTTTGTTGTGAAGAATTCCTGAGAATAAAGATAAGGCACAAGGGTTCTTAGAAGAGGACCTAAAGTAAAATAATCTCTTCTCAATTAGTAAGCAAGATTGGATAAGCTTTGATTTTAAGGAAATTTATTACACTAATATACTAATTATAGAATATATTTCTAGTATAATTTTGGTTATGATGGGCACCACACTTTTATGGACATTTTTCCACTTTATCTAAGGAAATAATTGTCCAGATTATCATATTTCTTTTTTGGGTGAACTTGTAAATTTACAAATATTCAGCAAAGTGTACAAAACTTAAGTGCACAGCTTGATACACGTATTAATTAGCCATTGCTGCTATAGGAAATTACCACAAATTTAATTTAGATTAAAACAATGCACATTTATTTTACAGTTCTGGAAGTCAGAAGTCCCAAAACCAAGGTGTTGGCAGGACTGCATTCCTTCTGGAGTCTCTTGGCAGATAGAGTGTGTTTCCTTGACTTTTTCAGTTTCTAGAGACTGCCTGCATTCCTTGGCTCATGGTCCCATCCTAGATATAAAGCCAGCAGTGTAGCATCTTCCCATCTCTCTCTCTCTGAGTCAGACCCTCTGCTGCCCTCTTTTCAGGACCATTGTGATTACATTAGGCCCACCCAGCTAATCCAGCATCATCTTCCCATCTCAAGATCCTTAACTTAATCACATCTGCAAAGTCCCTTTTGCCATGTAAAGTTACATATTCACATGTTCTGGGGATTAGGACATGGATTATTCTATCTACCATGATACATTTTTACTTGTGGCTTCTCCTATGTAAATAGTGCCCAGCTTAATATATAGGGTATGGCCAGATTTCCAGAAGCCTCTTTTCTTGATAATTCAGAATATAATCAAGAATTTTGCAATATCAAAAGCAACTGATTTTGAGTATTGATTGTATCATTATTTAAGACTATAAATTTTCACAAGACAGCGGAAACTGGGCTGATGGAATAATTTTTTAAAAATCATGAATGCTTTATCCAAGATACCTGTTCCTTATTCATAAATAAGTCTATAAGTGCATAACAGCAGATTTGGTTTCTTTGTGCTTAGTTTGGACTCTGAGTAATGTGTATGTAAACCTAGAGGGTGTTAGAGACTCACCGGTGATGCAATTGCTTGATGTATATTTTCTGTCCATCTTGGGATCCGTTGCTTAAAAGATTAGTTTCTGTTTGTTTTAGGAGCGCCATCAATTGCAACTCCAACTCCTAGAGCATGAAACAGAAATGTCAGGGGAAATAACTGATTCTGACAAGGAAAGGTAAGGTGTAAGTGTAATGCTTTTTGTCTTGTAATGGATTTAGCTGTTGCACACTGTCTTGGTTTGCCACAGGGCTGCCGAAGTAGAGTACCAGAAATGTGTTGGTTTTTATAAAGAGGATTTATTTGGGGTAAAAGCTTACAGTTCCAAGGCCATGAAATGTCCAAATCAGGGCATCAGTAGAGATGCTTTCTTAGGGTCCTTCCACGTGGTGAGGCAAGATGGCCGCCAATCTCTGCCAAGGTCTCTGCCTTCCCCTCCAGAATCTACCGTCTCCCAGAGCTCAGCTATGGGCAACCAGGCACAGGGCTTGTCTCTTTTCAGGCCTCCTCTCTCAGTCTCTTGGGGCTTCTCTGCCTTTCTACAGCTGGAGGTGAACCTGGAGTCCTCTCTCACATGGCAGGATCAAAATGATAGCTTTCTTTTTGTCTATATGTCTGTCTCTCTTTGTGTCTCCATTTATATCAGTCCCAGCAAGATGGTGGAGACTCAAGGTGGCTCACACCTCACTGATGTAGTCCAATCAAAAGCCCTAAAGCGATCTTATCAAGTAAACTAGTCAAAGTCCCCCGACTGAATTTAATGCAATCAAAGGGTACCACACCCACAGGAATGGATTAGTTTAAGAGGATAATCTTTTCTCTGGGATTCACAAAATCCAAACTGTACAGACACCCTATGTTTTTGTGGGCTTATTTGGTCCTTGCATTTTCATTCATTTGGTCACACTTGTAGCCATATACATGTAAAACATCGGGCTGAAAGCTTCCAATATGGAGCCAAAGTCTTTAGGAATTTACAGCCACAGCTGATAGCACAGGGCCAGTTGTTAGTGTGCCAGAACACATCAAAGATGTCATAAATGCAAAAGTTCAGTCTATAAATGTTCTCCTTAAAGTTGAACTGCACAGGATGCACCTTGTGGATGAGAAAACTCATCATCTGTGACTAATACCATTTGCCCTGGAAACTAATTTTAAAATGTCTCTCTTTGTTTCTAAACATTGATTAGTAAAACCATGCATTGTCCTCTGGCTGTGAGCATCTAAGTCCCTCGTGGAAAATATGGGGGCAGGGCCCACTGCTTCTCCTAGAAATCAAAATGCACAGCTCTCTGGTGAAGGAAAACAAGGCTGGGATGATTTGAGCATTTGGGGCAAATCACTTAGGCTCTCTGAGAGTCTTTGCTTCTCTGTAAAGTGGGAAATCGTTTTTAAAAGGGAGGCTGTGATGATGATCACAACAGCGCCTGTCTCACTGGGTTATTATTATGAGGGAATTGTTGGGCAAACTGCCTGCCACGTAGTATAGGCTGAAGAATATCTGTTGTCCTTCCTCTTTTGAAACTTCAGAGTTTTCAAAGTTATAGTCGTCGTCCCTAGACCTTAACTCAGTGTTAAGGAGAGACCTGGAAGAAATGGGAAGTGGGAAGTGGACCACCGCCAGGCCTTTGGTCGAGCCCTCATTCCCGTGACCCCATAGAACTTAGAGTACTGTGGTTCCTTTGAGCCAAGCAAAGTCAGGGAATAACCGGTGCCATTTTAAAACAAAAGTAGAAAATATTTTGCCATGTGGTCTACTCTATTTTGATTCAAAGAAGATCTTTCAGCATGTTTCCTATTTACCCAAAATAAATGTTGTGTAGAACAACTATAATTCCAGACTTTGGGAATCTGCCACTTGATTTCAGATATTTTGTTGTTTTGCTAGACTACTCTCCTCCGTTCTCCAAATCAGCATAATTTATTGGGCATTCTGATATTGTATTAACTCTAAAACAGGCAGCGTCTCACACCTGTAAGTGGTACAAAACATTCTGTGTTGGGCCTGGAAAGTATAGTAGCTGTCCTTATCCAGGATAATACTTGCAATTGGGACTTGAAAAAGAGTCTCGTATTCCTTCTACAGTGGAATAGTTGATTGATAGCTTCTCACCTAGGATACACACAAAATCAGAAGGGTACATCTTGGACTGTGATTTCTTGTATATTACTTCAAAGCTGTAACTTTCTAGGCTGGTATTGCTGCTTTGGTTTAGGATTTTATTGCATTTTCTTCTCTTTGTGTTAGGTATCAACAGCTGGAGGAGGCATCAGCCAGCCTCCGTGAGCGGATCAGACACCTAGACGATATGGTGCATTGCCAGCAGAAGAAAGTCAAGCAGATGGTTGAGGAGGTAAGCATTTGTAAAAGGCCATTGGCCCGGGATGGTGGGAAAACTTCATCTTACAAACAGATCTTCCTCTCAGCTCAGTTTCCTCTAGCTCATAAGTGCACTTGTTCAGGCCACTGCCATCTTGGTCCAGAGGGGTATGTCCTTGTATATCCTCTGTGGATTGATGGCTATCCTTCTAAAAGAGAGACTTTTCCAGATCAAAGTGTTAGTGTTAAGAAAGCTGTGAAGCACAGTTCATAAGCTCACCCACTTTCAAAGGACAGGAGTACCCTCTGTGGTGCCTACAGCTAAGGGACAACAAAGGGTATGACAGGAAAAGTTCGTTTCAGCTCAGGTCTCTCCACACCTCCCGAGCCTGCCTCCTTTCCCAGCTGCCACCCTTGCCCTGTCTCCATTCCTGGGTGTCTTTCTATTTTTCTGTCTCTTTTGTTCTCTTTTCTGGCCTGTTCCTCTCTTTTATCTCTCCCTTTTTCTCTCATTCTCCTCTCCACTCCTGTTTCTTCTTTACCTTTCTCTTTTCCATCATCTTTTATCTCCTTAACTGTGTACATAAAATGGAACCAAGTTATACATTTACTATATATTGGACATAGTTTAATATTTTATTTTTCTAAATGAAAAAACAAATCAGGTAAGTCGAACATTTCTATTCCTCTAAGAGGGAAAAAATCTTTTAAGTTGTGCTAATGTAATCCGTCTCTCTTTCTTGTGATGGTACATGGCAAAAAGGCTATACTGTAGTAAAATAAATCACATATTATTTTAATTTTTCTGGCTCAATTATGATCTGATAGAAAAATCTGGTAGAAGGTAGAACATTTAGGTACTAACTGTTCATAAGAATTCCCTAGGGTCTAACTTGCAAAGAAAGGGAACGAGTTCAATTTAATTAAACATTTGTTTGGCAGTGGAAAAATTGAAAAAATGCTTTTTTTACATTAAACCCTACTCTAAAAAGTTATCCATTTCATAAATCCATAAAATGTTGGAGCTATTAGTGTGGTGAGGTTAGGGTCAGGGAATTGTGAGGATGCGGAGGGATACTCTGTTTTTATTATGTGCAGGATAAACACAGACATTCAATAAGATCTTGTCCCCAAATGAGAAATCCAATCGTACTGTGTTGACTCTCGTAAGTCTCGTATTGGCTGTGCACACGTCCTGGGGAACAGTAGACTACCAGAGGTTTGGATAAGGAAGCCATGCACACACTCTTGCAGGCCCTTTGTGTACACAGACGGCGGAACTTGCCAGCAACAGTGACCAGTAGATCCTGCTGCATTTTCAACCCTGTAGGTAGATGTCAAGAGTTCATTTCCCCAAGGAAAGGCATGATTTTGTCGTAATTAGCATTTCAGTGAACCATATTGTCAGATCATAGTTTTTTCTGCTCCTCAGTTTCACAAACATGAAGTCTGGGACAAGGACCTGCCCTTATTTGCCCCATGTGACTACTTAACTGTCGAGTACTACGTTCCTCTCACCTCACCACAGGGTGTTCTGTGTTGTTTTAGAACCTAACGATTGAACCAAACCTCGGACTGGTTGGCTTCCGATTCCATTATTATTCTGGGAGGGCTTAAGACTGATACCAAAATTGAAGAGATATATGTAGTTTGTTTTTGTTTTTAACAGATACTTTCAAAGAAGTTTAGAATACTCTATTTTCCCTCCTGCTTCCAGAATATAACGACATACCAATTTGCAGGAAGCGGGAGAAATATATACATGTAACTAGAGAAGCAAATAAAGACCAGTGTCCCTGCCTTGCTTTTCTACCTGTGACTTCATAGCTCCCAAATAAGCTTCTCTAAGACCTTCCAGTGAAGCCTGGAAGACCCAGTCATTGGAATGAAATCCCAGGCTGAGACTGAGGATGGCACCATCAGAGTTAGCACCACCTAGGGGATGACTGGGTTTCAACAGCAAATGGAGACTTGAAAAATAAGACCTTTTGTTCCAGATGTAAACAACTGTCTTAAATCAGTAGATTTAATACATAAAAATTAATGTGTTTGTCCAGTACACCATGTTAACTTACACAACAAAAGGATGGCTTAAAATCTCAATGGCTGCAGTTACTTCTGTGACTACATTTCTGTTAAATGTTAGAATCATGGAGAAGGGATATTGATAAATGAGCACAGCCATAAGAGCAGGAACAGATTAAAAAGGAGTAGAGAACTGTAATAATTCAGGGAATGGTTGAAGGAAGTGGGGAAGAGATGGCCAAGAAGAGACATGAGAACTGACTTTCCCCTTAAAAAATGATCCTCCAGAAGGGGGAACATATTTTTGGTCTGTATTATGATGCAAGGGCAGGCTAGAACCGCTGGTGACACTTCCAAAGTGGCAAATTTCAGCCCTTGGTTCAGCACAAGGAAAACGTTGCTGACCTGGGCTCCCCAGGAAGGTATTGAAGCCTTCGGCACGGGTGCTTTCCGTACGAGGTAAGATGCTGAGGTAGAAGCTCTCTAGTGCTCCTCCACATTTCTGCGTTCTGCTTTGTGAAAGACTATGTGGAGGAAGCCTGGCAACTTCTGGTAAATGTTCCTTATATAAAGAATTCTCTGTGTTTACCATGTTGTGCCTAATACTAAGGATCCCAGCATTATCCTTACTTGGCATAACAGGTGAAATCAGCAAAGTCATAACTAAATCACTTCAGATCATTTGAACTGAATTTTGAAATGTCCAGACCCATGAATTGGTCACTTGTGGAATCTTGAACTCTGACTTTAGAAGAGATGTATAGTTTTATCTGTGATCTCTGGCTACCCAGATATAGAGGCAGATTTAATCTAGACATAGAGACAGGCTTTATGTGTAGCTAATGTCAGGGACAGTTTCCTCTCCCTCACATGAAATCTTTTTTTTTTTTTTTTAAAGATTTATTTATTTTATTTATTTATCCCCCCCCCCATTGCTGCTTGTGCTGCTGTGTCCATTCGCTGCGTGTCTTCTCCGTGTCTGCTTATCTCCCCCTTGCTGTGAGGTCTTGCCGCATCAGCCCACAGCGCGCGAGCCGGCCTGCCCTCACAAGGAGGCGCGGGGAAGCGAACCCAGGGCCTCTCATATGGTAAACGGGTGCTCTATCCATTGCGCCACA
>JAQZBX010095869.1:0-11867 GCA_029593785.1 Cabassous unicinctus
CATTAAAAGAATTATACACCACAATCAAATGGGTTTTATACCAGGTATGCAAGGATATTTCAACACAAGAAAAACAATTAGTGTAATAAACTACATTAAAATTGAAGAAGATGTGGAGCAGGAGCTCAGTGGCTGACCACCTGCTTCACATGTACGAGGTCCCAGGTTCAATCCCCAGTGCCTCATAAATAGATAGGTAGATCATAGATAGATAGACAAATAAATAAATTGAAGAAGAAAAAATCACATGATCCTCTCTATTGATGCAGAAAAGGTGTTTGATAAAATACAGCATCCTTTCTTGATAAAAGCACACCAAAAGAGAGGAATAGAAGGAAGCCTTTTCAATATGGTAAAGTGCATATATGTAAAATTTACCCCTAACATTCTACTCAATATTGAAAGACTGAACCCTTTCCCACTGAGATCAGGAACAAGACAAGGATCCCCACCATCACCACTGTTACTCAAAATTGTGTTAGAAATTCTAGCTAGAGCAATTAGGCTAGATAAAGAATTGAAAGGCACCCAAATAGGAAAGGAAGAAGTAAAATTTTCATTATTCTCTGATGATGTGATCCTATACCTAGAAAATCCTGAAAAATCCACAACAAAGCTACTAGAACTAATAGATGAGTTCAGCAAAGTGGCAGGATACAAGATTAACATGCAAAAATCAATAGCATTTCTTTACACTACTGAAGAGCAATCTGTGGAGGAAATCAGAAAATAAAATCCATTTATAATAGTGACTAAAAGAATAAAATATTTAGGAATAAACTTAACCAAGGACATAAAGGACCTGTATTCAGAAAACTACAACATTGCTAAAAGAAACCAAAGAAAACTTAAATAAGTGGAAGAACATCCTGTGTTCATGGACTAGAAGACTAAATATCGTTAAGATGTCAATTCTACCCAAACTGATTTACAGAATCAATTAAGTCCCAATAAAAATCCCAACAGCCTTTTTGCAGAAATAGAAAAGCAAATTATCAAATTTATTTGGAAGAGTAAGGGGCCACAAATAGTCAAAAATGTCTTTAAAAAGAAGAATGTAGTTAGAGGACTCTCGCTTCTGACTTTAAAGCATATTACTTAACTACAGTGGTAAAAGCAGCATGGTACTGGCATAAAAACAGACAGATTGACCAATGGAACTGATTCAAGAACTCAGAAATTGACCGTTATGTCTACAGTCAAATGATTTTTGACAATGGTGTCAAGCCCTCCCAGCAGGATCAGAAGAGTCTCTTCAACAAATGGTGCTGGGAGAGCTGGATATCCAAAAGAAAGAAAGAGGATCCCTATCTCACACCTTATACAAAAATGAACTCAAAATGGATCAAGTACCTAAATATAAACGCAACAACCATAAAATTCCTAGAAGAAAATATAGGAAAACATCTTCAAGATCTTGTGGTAGGCAGTAGTTTCTTAAACTTTACATCCAAAGCAAAAGCAACAAAAGGAAAAATAGACAAATGGGTCCTCCTCAAACTTAAACACTTTTGCTCCTCAAAGGGCTTTGTCAAAAGGGTGAAAAGGCAGCCAACTCAATGGAAGAAAATATTTGAAAATCACATATATAATAAGGGTTTAATATCTATAATATATAGAGATACTACAACTCAACAATAAAAAGACAAACAAGGGAAGCGGATGTGGCTCAAGTGATTGGGTTCCTGCCTACCACACAGGAGGTCCCAGGTTTGGTCCCCAGTGCCTCCTGGAGAAGGCAAGCTGGCACAACAGGCAGGCGCAGCGAGCTGACACAACAAGATGACGCAAAAAAGAGACATAAAGAGGAAAAACAATGAGAGACACAACAAACCAGGGAGCTGAGGTGGCTCAAGTGATTGGGTGCCTCTCTCCCGCATGGGAGGTCCCAGGTTCAGTTCCCAGTGCCTCCTAAAGAGAAGACGAGCAGACAGCAAGCGCAAACAATGAGGGGGAAAGGAATAAATAAATAAAATAAATCTTTTTAAAAAAATAGACAAATGACCTGATTAAAAAATGAGCAAAAAATTTGAATAGACAATTGTCCAAAGAAGAAATACAAATGGCAAAGAAACACATGAAAAAATGTTCAACTTCACTAGCAAGCCAAACACAAGAGGACAAATACTGTATGACTGTCTTATTATGAACTAAATATAATATGTAAACTTATGGAGTTAATAATTAGAATATAGGTCACCAGAAAATAGAAAGAGGGTAAAGAATAGAAAGCTGAAGGTTGATCTGTGCAGAATTGATAAAAAGGTTGTTTGTAAATCTTTGGAAATGAATAGAAATGGTGAAAGCACGCCATAGTGTTTGTAACTAACAAAGCTATTATATGGGTACCACAATGGTTGAAAGGGAAAGTCTAAGGTCATGTATATTATTAGAAGAAAAGCTAAAAAATGTAACCTGGGACTGTATAACATAGTAAAACCACACGTGAAATACGAATATGGATAATATTGCATATATAAGACTGTTTTTACAAAATATAAATACAAATAAATTAGATAGATGGAAACAGAATAGCAGCTATACACGGCAGGGGAAGAATAGAGAGATTGAGAGGTGGTATTATTTTCTTTTTTTATTGGATAATGAAAATGCTCTAATAATGATTGAAGTAATGAATGCATAATTACATGATTGTACCAAATGCCATTGATTGTACACTTTGAATGGATTTGTGCTTTATTAATATGTATCAATAAAATTGATTTGTCAAAAAAAATTTTTTAAACGTGGGCTGGGTCCCACAACTCAGTATTTTATGAAGCCCTCCAGAGAATGCTGATGCTTGCTCAAGTTTGCGACCTACTACACCAGGGGATTCCAAGGGAATTCCTAGTCCAGCAAACATAAGCAAGCAATCTAATGCACTAGATAGGTAAGGTCACTCAAAAAGTCCACCACGAGGAGATGTGAAAGTCCTTCAAGGGGCACTTGCCCTGACCTGTAATGTCAGGGGAGTCTTCCATTCCACCCCCTCCCCAGGAAGGAGTCACACCTAAATTGGGTTCTGGGGAAAGACTAGGAGTTAACCAGGCAAACTGGAGTAGGGAATAGCATTCCAGCATTTGAGACAGACATGCACAATGATCAGAAATAAGAGAGATTACAGAAGAGGGTTGTGGGAAGATGGTGGAGTAGGAAGCTCTAAGAATCAGTCCCTCCACCAAACAACTATTTAACTAGAAGGAACTGTCTGAATCAATTACTTTGAAACTCCAGAGTCTGATGGAAAACTGTGCAGCATCCAGGGAGGAGTGGAAGGAAGAGGCTGGTAAATTGCAATAAACACCCATGAGTTTCACCCCCTTTGCAGTGACTATCAACCCTCTTCCCCCAGCCTCATGGCCAGAAACAGTGGAAACTGGAGCTAGGCTCCTAGTGCAGCTTGCTGGTGCCAGGGTTGGCTATAAAGACCTAGTCTTCCCAACTCTGGATGCCTGTGGTCTGATCACAGATCTCTACCTCTGCTCAGCTACTTCAGATGCCTGGGGCCAACTCTGAGGGTGGCCATTGTTTCAGCCCCCCTGGGGCAAAGGCAGGAGAGGAATCTTAAAGACAGTAACCTTCCTCAAAACAGTGGAAAACAGTTAAAGGTCTACATTAACTGAATCAAGAAAACACAGCTTGAGACACTGGGGAGAGGGGGAAGGTGCCACGGTACAGACTGGACACCAGGTATTGCAGTGACGAAAGGCAAAAGGTCAAAAAAAATTTTTTTTATCTTTTTCATTTTTTTAATATCCCAATCTTTTTATTTTCAGTTTTATTAATTTTTATGTATTTTATCTCTTACATTTAAACTTATCATTATTATTTCATTTTCTTATTAATTGTATTCAGTTATTGTAATGGCTTCATCTTTGAAGAAGCTTTGGATCACAGAAGGGTTACAACTGTAGTGGGGGAAGATCGTTGGTGTGGAGTGTCAGGGATGGGGGATGCATGGGAGGAAGTTCACCTGAGCATACAGATAAGGTATATAAAAATGTTCAAATGTTCATGGGGCACTGTCAAAGTGGGTGGAGAATCACTCAATAAATGAGAGAATACTGAATTCCCATCCTGAAGAGTTCTGCCACATTCCCTAAGGGAGCAGCAACAGTTCCCCCAAGTGCAGGGCAGTGACCAGTAAAGGAGGATGATCCACTGATGGGCCCTTGACATTGATGACTAGCCTTATGAGTCTTTGCTCTTGAAATTTAAACTTAGCCTAGTGTTATGGGGTGCTTAAAGGTTGCCTCTTGAGAGCCTCCTTGTTGCTCAAATGTGGCCTTTCTCTAAGCCAAACTCAGCATATGAATGCATTACCTTCCTCCCAGCATGGGACATGATTCCCGGGGATGAGCCTCCCTGGCACCGAGAGATTGCTACCAAGCGCCAACTGGCAATGCGACTGGAAAAAGACCTTGAATAAAAGGGGGGAAAGGTAAAGACAAATGAGTTTAAATGGCTAAGAGACTTTAAAATGAGTCAGGAGGCCATCCCAGAGGTAATGCTTATGCACATCTCAGTAGAATCTCATAGAATTCCAAAGGGGATATCACCCCAAATAGTGGGGCTCCTGAGGGCTCTGGAGACACACAGGTCCTATGTCAGGGTGGATAGCTCTGGAGTTTGGTGCCTTGAGAGTGGGCCCTACTTTGGAGTTTGTGCTCCTGAGAGTGACAGAGTTGGACTCAACTATGTCTTCCCTGCACATGGCTCATCTGTCCCTTCAGTTCAAACCTATACGTGGTGCTGGAGTTTGTAGGTGTACATCCAGAGACTTGAGTCTTTGGGCTGTCCATGTGCCAGCTGGACCTGGAACCTCAGTGGAGCAGCAATTCCTACTCTACAGCTCATTGGACTCACCCAGGACAACTGGCGGGGAGATGATGATGGACAACGGCCATCCCAGGGAATGGAGAGAGTCTGTGGCTGCAGGCAGGATAATCCCATCCATCCTCCCCATGGTATAAAAGACCCCTCTCATTTGGAGGTGGAGTGGACATCACCATCCCAGACTCCTCAGGATTGGGGGAAGAGCTATGAACTAGAGTGGACTTACTGGTATTCTATTACAGACATGTTGTGATTTAAGCATGTATTAGTCAGCCAAAGGGGTGCTAATGTGAAATACCAAAAATGGATTGGTCTTTATAAAGGGTATTTATTTGGGGTAGAAGTCCACAGATACCAGGCCATAAAGCGTTAAGTTTCTTCTCTCACCACAGTCCACTGCCACATGTTAGAGCAAGACAGCTGCCGACGTTTACCAGGGTTCAGGCTTCTTGGGTTCCTCTCTTCCTGGGGCTGTGTTTCTCTCCGGGCTTAGCTCCTGTTTCCTTACAAGGTCAGCTGCAGACGATCAGGTGAATGGCTCGCTTCTCCTCTTCTCCTGGGGCCTTCTTTCCAACATCAAAACTGCTTCTCAAAAACTCCTTCAACTCTGTTCTCTGCCTTGCCTTTTATATTCGATTCCCCACCCACCAAGGGGTAGGGCTCAATGCCCTACTGATGTGGCCCAGTCAATGCCCTAATCATAACTTAATCATGCCCAGATTAACAGATCAGTTTATAAGCATGACCCAATTATATTTTTGGAATTCATAATTACATCAAATTGCCAAACGGTTACAGAAGAATAGGTGGAACATAGGGCATTTTTAGGGCATTGGAATTGTTCTGCATGATATTGCAATGACAGATACAGGCCATTATATATTTTGTAAAAACCTATAAAATTGTATGGTGCAAAGTATAAACCATAATGTAAACTAGAAACCATGGTTAGCAGCAGTGCTTCAATATTTGCTCATCAATTGCAACAAATGTACCATACTCATGTAAGATGTTATTAATAAGGGAAAATGTGAGGGGGAGAGGGGTATTTGAGAATCTCATATATTTTCAATATAACTTTTCTGTAATATAAAGCTCCTTTAAAAATAAAGTTTTTTAAAAAAGCATACCAGTATAACATTATGGGAGTCCCAGAAGGAGATGAAAGAGTGGAAGGGGCAGAAGGATTATTCAAAGAAATAATGGTAGAAAACTCCCCAAATTTAACAAAAGACATGAATATGCACATTCAAGAAGGCCAATGAACCCCAAACAGGATAAACTCAAAGTGAACCACACCCCAACACAGGGTAATCAAATTGCCCAATGACAAGGACAAGGAGAGTGTTCTGAAAGCTGCAAGAGAAAAGCAACAAGTCATGTACAAGTGAATCCCATTAAGCTTAAGTGCTGATTCCTCATCAGAAACCATGGAGGCAAGAAGGCAGTGGTTTAAAGTGCTGAAAGAAAACAATTGCCAACCAAGAATTTCATATCCAGTACAGCTTTCTTTCACAAATGAGGGAGAGATTAAGGCTATCCCTGATAAGCAAAAGCTGAGGGAGTTCATTACCACTAGACCTGCTCTATAAGCAATGTTAAAGGGAGTTCTTCAGACTGAAAGGAAAGGACACTGGACAGTGGATCAAAGCAGCATAAAGAAATAAAGACCTCCATTAAAGATAATCATATGGGTAATTATAAAAATCAGTACCATTGTATTGTATTTTTTGATTAGGTAATTCCACTTCATATTTCTTACAAGTTCTGCTCGGTTTTTTGTTTTGTTTTGTTTTTTTGCTCATTGTCTGTTTGTTTTTTCTTTAGGAGGCACCAGGATCTGAACCCAGATTTCCCATGTAGGAGGTGGGCACTCAACTGCTTGAGCCACATCCACTCCCTACTTGTTTGTTTTTGCTCATTATCTGCTCATTGTTTTGCTTATTGTCTGCTCGTTGTTTTTGCTCATTGTCTGCTCATTGTTTGTTTGTCTTCTTTAGGAGACACTGGGAACCAAACCCAGGACCTCCCATGTGGGAGGCAGGCACTCAACTCTTTGAGCCACATCCGCTCCCTCTTACAAGTTCTAAAATGCAAGTGCATAAAAAGTAATGAAATACTGCTGGTTTGGAACATAAAATATACAATGATATCATTTGTAACAAGTACCAAAAAAAGGTGGGGGAGAGACTGGTAGAGGAAGAGTGTATGTGAATGCTATTAAAAATAAATTGATGGGCATGAGCATCCCTGGCACCAAAGGATTATTACCAAGCACCAGCTAGCAATACATCTGGAAAAAGACCTTGACCAAAGGGGGAAATATTAAATACAAATGAGATTTTATGGCTAAGAGATTTCAAAGTGTATCAGGATGTCATTCTAGAGGTTATGCTTATGTACGTCTCTGCAGGATCTCACTGACTGTCACAGTAAACAGTGCCTCAAAAAAGGGTGCTCCTGAGGGCTCTAGAGACTTCTCGACACTATAGGCAGGGCAGACAATCTCAGGGATTCGGCACCCTCTCAGTGGGCCTTACCTTGGAATATATGTTCCCCAATACAACAGAGTTAGAGTCATTTATTAATTCTCTACACATGGCTCTTCTGCCCCTTTTATTTGAACCTATAATTAGCATTATACTCATTAAATGTATGTCTCAGAGACTTAAATCTTCAATCTGTTCATATGTTGGTTAAGCCCTGAATCTCAGTAGAGTTGCATCACCTACTCTCCAGTTCATCAGACTCAACCAGGACAACTAACAAAAGGACAACACCCATCCCAAAAAAACGGAGTATCTACAACTGCAAGCAAGACAGTTCCATCCATCTGTCCCATGGGACCTAAGACCCGTCTCAGGAAACAGAGTGGGTATCACCATCCTAAAATCCTCAAGATTGAGGAATGAACAAACATATGGGAGGAATGCAACTATGGACTAAAGTAGACATTATTATTCTAGAATGGAAGAACTTGTAACACTGATATAAAAGTCATCAGAGGTTCTGAAGGGAAGGAGAAGGAAGAATAGTATAACATGGGGCATTTATGGAACATTGGAATTGTTCTGAATGGCATTGCAATGATGGATACAAGCCATTATACATTTCATAAAAACCTATAAAAATATGTGGTGCAAAGTGCAAACTATAATGTAAGCTATACTCCATTGTTAGTAGCAATGCTTCAATATGTGTTCATCAATTGTAACAACTATACCCACTAATATAAGATGTTGTTAATGGGGAAAAGTGTGGGAGGGGATGGGGTATATGGGAATCCCCCTATATTTTCAATATATCATTTATGTAATCTAAAGCTTTTTTAAAATTAAAATAAATTAAATTTTAAAAATAAGTTGATATCAATCAAATATGATTGTTATAGATTTAGGATGATAAATTTCAACCTCATGATAGCCACAAATAAAATGCATGAAATATGTCTTCAGAAAGAAATGTTAGCAAACCAAATTCAACAACACATCAAAACAACTATTCACAGTGATCATTTGGGATTTACCCCAGGTATGCAAGGGTGGTTTAACGTAAGAAAATCAATAAACATAATAAACCATATTAACAGAACAAAGGCAAAAAAAGCCACATCATCATCACAATTGATGTAGAAAAGGCTTTTGACAAAATCCAGCACCCCTTCTTCATAAAAACACTTAGAAAACTAGGAAAAGAAGGAAAATTCTTCAATATGATAAAGGGCATATATGAAAAACCCACAGCTAGCATCATACTCAGTGGTGAAAGACTGAAAGCTTTCTCTCTAAGAATAGGAACAAGAGAAGTTTGCCCACTGTCACCATTGTTATTCAAAATATATATATTTTTTAAACACTAAAACATCCTGAAAGTATTTTATTTATCACTGAATAAAAAATAAAAAAAAACACAGCAACAAGTTCTGTTGGCTTCAATAAGACCAAATAATTCATCTTTAACATATCTACTGCACTCCAAAATTGAAGTCAACACAGTCATTACTACAAAGTACTTGTTGAAAGAATCCATCCTGAAGAGAAAGAAAATTAGGAAAAAAGAATTTAAACATTTCCTCCAAACCACACACTTATAAATATTGTCAAATTTAAAATGCTTGAAAGGCGTGAGTTCTCTGTTAATGGAAAAGTACATCGCTATTGGCAACAACAACAACAAAATTATTTTAAAGCATTTTAAACCAAATGCTTTAAAATTTAAAAGCTGTCATGTTTTGGATTCACACTTTAGCAGTTTTCTTGTCATTACAATAATGACTGCAAATGGCTTATACTCACCTTCACTCAAGTAAAATCTACAGAAAATCCCACTGTACCGAATGTTTGGAATGTTTACTGCACTTACAGTGAACTTAAAACTTTCCAGAATTAGTTAATAGTAAGTACCTCAAAATACCTAAAGAGGTAAGTTTCAACAGCTGTTATTCAACTTTATACTGGAAGTTCTAGCTAGAGCAATTAGGCAAGAGATAGAAATAAAAGGCATCTCGATAGGAAAGGAAGATGTAAAACTTTTGAATGTGGTTAAAAGTGGAAATTTTAGGTTGTATATCAGTTACTAGAATAAAATTTTAAAAAGAGCAAAAACATAGAACTGTACAACACAAATATTGAATCCTGTTGGAAATGATGGATTATGGTTAATAGCATAATTATAAAAATGTTATTTCATGAATTGTAACAAATGTACCACACTAAAGCAAGGTGTTTATAGTAGGGTGGTCTGTGGGAACTCTGTATTTTATGCATGATTTTTCTGTAAACCTACAGCTTCTCTAGTAAAATTTTAAAAAAGAGAGATTGCAATGTGTTCAGAAAATTTATATTCATTTAGGAATTTGGCTAAGTTACTGTGAAAAGTGTGTGAGTATGGAGATAGCTCTGCATTATTCTAGGTAGCAGAATTAATTATGTAGAATTTCCAAGCACCTTTTCTCAGGAGCCAAAAATTTTACTTTTGTATATTACCTTTTTATAATATTTGAAATAGAAAAATGATTTGGGAAGCAGATGTGGCTCAGGCGACTGGACTCCCGCCTACCACATGGGAAGTCACTGGTTCAGATACCGGTGGCTCCTAAAGATGACAGCGAACTGGCACGACGGGCAGGTGCGGCAAGCTGACACAACAAGAGACACAAGAAGAAAAAACCTAATGAGAGACACAACAAAGCAGGGAACAGAGGTTCCCGGTGCCTCCTAAAGAAGACAGTGAGTTGACGCAATGGACAGGCTCAGTGAGCTGATACAACAAGAGACATGGGGAGGAAAAACATAATGAAAGACACAACAAAGCAGGGAGCGGAGGTGGCTCAAGCAATTAGGCACCTCCCTCCTGCATCAGAGATCCCGAGTTCAGCCTCCTAAAGAAACAAGGAAGACGAATAGACACAGCAAGTGAAAAACAACAAGGAGGTGGGGAGAAATAAATAAAATAAATCTTTTTTTTTAAAAAATTATTTGTCACTGATAGCAGATGTCCAGGGCACACATGACTCACTTGCCCATCTGTCATGGTGTTCCAGCATGATTTACAGTCATCTCAGAGAGAGGAAAAAAAGAAAATTTGATAATCTCAGCTTTTAATGGGGTGAAAACCAGCTGAATGACAGGCAGATATTCCTTTGCTGCTCAGGCACCGAAAAGACCATAATACAAATGATGGTGATTAACTCAAAGAGATATTTTAATAATCAACAAACATTCATTCTATCAAAAGGTCTCTCCATCAATCCTGAGCTGGAGTCCCTTGCCCCTTTGGATCCAGACATAAGCATTTACTAGGACAAGATTATCAAACTCATTTTAAAGTGGTTTTCCTTGCTTAGAAAGTAGCAGTCATTCAGAAGCCTGTATTTCAGCAGCTGCTAAGCGGAACAGTGTATAATGTCGAGGCTTTGTCCTTGAAGTCATTTGGATGGAGTATTTTCAGGTCAATCACAGAGTGCTGAATAGATCTGATCACTATACTGTTGAAAAGATTTAGTTATTAAAAAATCCATGGGGATAGACAAAGAATCAGATCAATTACTGAGAGTCAAGAAAATTAACCAACCAAGTTTGGTTTAATTCAATTTTTTGCCCTTACTGACTTAATTTGATAACTATTTGTAGAGCACAAAGCATTACTTCCTGTATAAGATCCAGAGGAAATTAATTCTTTCTCCCTCTGGACAGGTTTATTTGCATTCTTTTCAACATTTTTAAGAATAGGAAATAATGCATGGTGCAAAGTGCGAAAGATAAAAAAGGGCATAAAAAGAAAAAGCACATCCTCCAATGCCAAGAGGCAACCTGGGTCAACTCTGCAAAGGTTTTATGTGTGTACATATGCTATTTTTCTGTTATAGACCAAAAATAAGACAGTCTACCAAGATTTCAATACCTTAACATTCTATTTTGGAGACTGTTCCATATCAGTAAAGATGAAGACGCCCCATTATTTATAATTGCTGCACAGTATTCTTCTGCATGATTGTGTCATAATTTATTTAGCTGGTCCCCTGCTGATAGACATTTGGATGGCTGCCCATCTTGCCATTTCAAACGATGCTGCAAATAAGTCCTTGTACGAAGGCCCATTTCTATATATTTATTTATTCATCCATTCAGTTATTTAATCATTCAATAAAACTATGTGTGCCAGAATCACATGGAGATTGTGTAAGGACTTAGCCCTGGGCTAAGAAAGACAGGAAGGAATTAAACAGGCAAAGAAATGACACAAGGGCATTCTAGGCAGAAAGTTCAATATGTGAAAAATCAGAAAGCTGAAATAGAGAGCAAAGAGGAGGAGGGACCCAATATGAAGGCCCACTTGTGTGGCTTGTTAAAGAGAGAGAATTTTGTTCTATAAGAGAGGATGCGGGAAGCGGATGTGGCGCAAGGGATTGAGCTTCCGCTTACCACATGGGAAGTCCTGGGTTCAGTTCCTGGTGCCTCTTAAAGAAGACTAGCTAGACAGCGAGCTGACGCAATCGGCAAGTGCAGCAAGCTGACACAACAAAATGA
>JAQZBX010095870.1:0-11863 GCA_029593785.1 Cabassous unicinctus
TTTTTTAAAGGTGCTTAGATTACCTAATTATTACTCAGAAATTACAGGGATTCCCATGTTCCCCACCTCCCACACCTCCCACATCCCACACCAACATCCTTCATCAGTGTGGCACATCACCCGCAATGGATATACACATCCTGGGGCCTTGCCACCAAGCATAGACCACATTTCACATCATAGACCACCCTCTCTCCCACACAGTTCTGCATGGTATATGCTCATGCAAAATGGCCTACATTTGTCGCCACAACGCCACTCATGACAACCCCCAAGTCCCGAAAAAGCCCCTATATTTCAACTGCCCCTCCCCTCCCTGCCCCGAAAATGTCCAGTGACCACTGTCTCCACCTCACTGTTACAATTTCTTCCATTGCTTGAATCACAATATACGACAGAACACCACCAAGTCCACTCTAGTCCATAGCTCCTCCCCCAATCCTGGGGAGTTTGGGATGGTGATGTCCACTCCACCTCCAAGTGAGAGAGGGTTTATATCCCATGGATACGGTGGATGGGATTATCCTGCCTGCAGCTGCAGGCCCTCTCCATTCCCTGGGATGGCCATTGCCCATAGTCATCTCCTCGCCAGGTGACTTGGATGAGTCCATTGAGCTATAGGGTAGGAGTTGCAGCTGCACTGAGATTGCAGGCACAGCTGGCACATAGGTAGGCCAGAGGCTCCAGTCTCTGGAAGTACACCTAAAAACTCCAGCATCACATATAGGTTTGAATAGAAGGGACTGATGGACCATGTGCAGGGAGGACTTATTTGAGTCCGACTCTGTCACTCTCAGGAGTACAGATTCCAAAGAGGAGCCCACTAATAAGGCATCAATCTCTGGGGCTATCCCCACTTATATAGGACCTGGGTGTCTCCAGAGCCCTCAGGAGCCCCTCTGTGTGGGGTGATATCCACTTTGGTGTTCTATGAGATCCTACTGTGGTGTGCGTAAGCGTTACCTCTGGGATGACCTCCTGACTCTCTTTGAAGTCTCTTAGCCACATGAACTCATTTCTCTTTACCCTTTCCCCCTTTTATTCAAGGTCTTTTTCCAATCATGTTGCCAGTTGGCACTTGGCATTAATCCCTTGTTGCCAGGGAGGCTCATCCCCAGGAGTCATGTCCCACGTTGGGGGGAAGGTAATGCATTCATATGCTGAGTTTGACTTAGAGAGAGGCCACATTTGAGCAACAAGGAGGCTCTCAGATGGCAACCCTTAGGCACCCATACAGTAGGCTAAGTTTCAATTACAAGAGCAAAGACTCATAAGTCTAGTCCTCAATAACAAGAACCCATCAGTAGGCCATCCTCTTTTGCCAGACACTGCCTCTGCACTTGGGGAACTGCTGCTGCTCCCTTGGAGAATGTGGCAGAGCTCTCCAGGCTGGGAATTCAGATTCCCTCATTTATTGAGTGATTGTCTACCCTCTGTGACCATGCCTCATCCCTTGATCATTTGAACAATTTTATATATCTTTCATGTATATTCAGATGAACTTACTCCCATGAATCCCCCATCCAGACACCCCCCCCACCAATGATCCTCTGCAGCCCCCATTGTAACCCTTCTGTGATCCAAACCTTCCCTATCGACGCCATCTTGGTCTTTCCCTACAAAGATTTTAAACAGGTATCATCCTCCCCGTGTTTCAGATGAACAAACTGCACTTCACAGAATCAGACGGCTTGTCCAAAGTAAAAGCTAAAAAGTGGCCACATTGGAATTTGAAAGACCTTAGATTCTTGTGACAGTCAAGTTTATACTTCAATATGAATATGCACCCAAGAATGCTTTGATGTAAGTGGAAAATTGTTTTAAACTTCTCTAGCATTTCAACGGCTGGCACTCGATATAAGGTAAGCACACTCTGTTTTGACAATGGTGTAGAGCCAGTGGCCTTAACTAAAGCTTGGTGGGGAGGGAAGTATTTTAGTAGCCAGGCTGAAGTAGAATAAAAAAAAAAAAAATCCTCCAACCACAGGGTCAAAAGTACACACGTTTGAATTCTGAAATACTTTTGCCAAGACAAATAGAAAGAAAAATGATCTTATACGGATCCATATGTCTTACTTCCTCCTGTCAGAAAGAAAAAGCCGCGCTGGCCTAGCGGGAACGCTGGAGAGGGCCCCTCCGCTCCGGAGTTCCAGCAAAGACAAGGCCAAGTTGTGCCTATTAAATGTCACCTTGTATCCCGGACGTGGCCTCATTTCTCCTCTCAGGTTGGAGTGACTCACTTAGGGAAGGGAAGCCATAATTAATGAAAATGTTAGGGCGTTGTAGGAAGAGCTGATGATTACCTCTCCCTGAGTCAGTCCCACCGTAGCCAAGCCTGGCTTAGGACAGGTTTTGTAAAAGGGCGTGGGGGCCTCATCTCCAACGACCAATTAGGAAGCAGGAAGGTCCTCAGCGAAGAAGGAATAATCATATGTTGGTGCCTTTAACTAGGCAGAGAAGTGATTGCGGAGGCGAAAATGGCAATCCCGGGGCCTGCCTTTCCCGTGCAGTATCCAGGCGACAGGCAGGCGTCCACTTAGGTTCTCGAATGTGAGCTGAGGTATCCTACACACTCGCTCTGAGGCTGGAGGCCAACAGGGAGCTTGACGTCAGAAGACCAGGCCGGGAGGCATGAGGAGCGCCCTGGAATATCAGAAGCTCTGAACCACGCTACCGCCTCGCTGTGAAGATGCCACAACCCTCCAGCAGTGGGAGAATGTGAGATCCAGGGGCCTCCAACCCCAAATTCCAGAAAGAGGTGTTCCTGTCCTGTTCCCATCCCCTTTAAGCAAGCAACACCTGTTCAGTTAGCAGGTGCTGTAGTGCAAAGGAATAAACAACCTGCTACTGCTGCTGAAAAGCTTCCATGCGGAGAAAGAGAGAGCCAGAAAGTCAACTGTCATATAATGTGAGGCATTCTCTAGGAGAAACTCATTCCCCTGTACTCATATTTCCAGATTTCCCATGAAGGTGCTCACCTCAATATGACCCCTCTCTCCTCCTCCTCCTCCTCCCTCCCTCTTTCCATCCCTCTCTCTATCTCTCCCTCTCCCTCTCCTCTCCCTCATCGCCCCCCCAGCTCTGCCCTCTTTCATTCCTTCCCAAAAAGGAAGAGAGACTTCCCTTGTCAGGGAGTTGGGCAGATGGAACAGGACTTTCCAGGCGCTGCCCCCTCTGTCTGGCCCTGGCTGCAGGCTCTGCCTGTGCGTTCTGGGCTGCTCTCTGTCATGGGATGAGCTCTCTGGGGCAGGAAGAGGCCAGCAGCCAATGACCAGGTAGGTAATTCTATTTTGGAAAAGGGTATCAGCAAGCCCATTGGACTACAAAGAGATCAAAAGCCACCTATCCTAGCTATATAGGGTCAACATTTTTATTTCCATCTACCTGTCCTTTGTCTTATCTCTCATTGAGTTCTTCTCAAATACTCCTCTCTGCTCAGAACTTCTTGTTTGGGGGAATTCTTGGCCAAAAAGATAAGAGAACATTCTTCTCTCTTCTAGCCCTCCAAGTAATAAATTGGTCTTGTCATTAATTGTATAAGTCATTGAAAGAAAAGCTGACCATTCTAAGAGACAAAATCAAGCAGAGGGTTTTTCAGCAAAGTTCTTTTTTCTAACCCTGATGACATTTCTGTTTGGAAATGGATGGTAGTGATGGTAGCACAATATTGTGAATGTAATTAATGCTACTGAATTGTACAAATGAAACTGGTTAAAATGGGAAGTGTTTGGTTGTATGTTATCACAATAGAAATTAAATAGAAAAGAAACACTCATTATTACTCAGGTTTCTCAGCTCCCTGGTGGTGATATTTCACTCTTGGACTATTAACCCACCTCAAAGGGTTGGGCAGAGGGCAGGGATACCCCATGTCCACCTCTGCACCCCCTCCGGAGGGGCAGACAGTACCTCAGGCCCTGGACAAACACCAGGGACAGAATCTGGTCAGGCCTTCCCTTTCCAGACCTCATACTGGATAGTGCTGGCATTCGATTACTATTTTTCCTGTCTCCTTTGGGGCTTGGAGAGATGAGCTTCCTTCATTCTTGTCTTAGTTGGTCACAGCTGTCATAACAAATACCACAGACAGGTTGGCTTAAAGGGCAAACATTTACCACTCGCAGTATGGAGGCTAGAGGTCCCAACGAAGGTGTCAGCAGGGCCAGGCTTCCTGATCAGCCACCCATAACTCAGCCTCTACCGCCATCACATGGCTTCTATCTCCTCTGTCTCCACACTCCCCCTACTGCGCCCAAATTGCCACTCTTTGTAAGGCCTCCAGTCACATCAGAGAAAGGCCCACCCCGATTCCATTGACGGATGAGTAAGATCCTATTCACGTGTGAGTTCACGCCACAGGGCCGGGGGTTAGGACTTAAACATGTCTTTATGGGGGACACGATTCAATCCCCAACGAGTCTCTAACTATTTCAAAGTGTGTGGTCTGCAACACCTCTCAGGACACTGGGTAAAACAGGAAACTTCGAGAACCCCCTGGACACTGCCCCATCCCTTGCTATATTCCCACACATGGTCCCTTGGGGTGGACAGGTGAAGGCAGAGCTTCCAGGTCTCCTAACCACACAGCACTGGGCAAATGTCCACATGTGCCCAAGAGTTCCTGGCCTGCTCCGCTTCCTCCCTGGCCCCCACTAAAGCTGCTCCCCATTCCTCATAACCTCCTATTCTGGTCTCCCAGCCCCTCTTGGTCCCACCCCAGATACCCATGGCCCCATAGACAACCACTTCAGCCACACCCTACCCTCCATCCCCTCACCTAACCGACCTTCTGACACACCTAGCAGGTCAACTCCTAGCCCTGGCTTAACTCAACCATCCATTCTCTCTGTACCCGCTCCTGCTGGGGAAAATTGTGTAATTGTGTTTACTACCTACAGACCAATGGTGATTTCCAGGCTCTGGTGTGACCCTCTTTATTTTCTTTTATGCATCTCCAGTGGGTCCCCAGATCCTGCATCACTCCTGTGAGTGCCCAGTCTCCAGATCCTGGCCCTTCCTAGGTAGATAAAATCCCTCCTGCCGCTTCACTGCTGGGGTCTAGGTGTACGTGCAGCGGGAGGCAGGGGGAAGGGGAGGGAATCCATACAAGATCTCCTGTTGCCTGGAGATCAATTCCTTCCTCATCGGTTTGCCATCCAAGGGCTCTCACATTCTGGCCCCTGTCTATGCCTTCCAGGCAGCCCAGATGGTCTCTTCCTGGACCTGTGAGCATGTCACATGATCTCATGCTCTCTGCTTTGCTACTGCTGTGCCCCTTGACTTGGCCTTCCTTTTCCATCTCTCCAAATCATTCAAACTCCAGCTCAGTTCCTACCTCTGATGGTTCCCTGGCTGTTCCCACCCAAGCTGAGGCCCTCCTCTAAGCTCTACCTCCAGTCTTAGCCAGGGTTCTCCAGAGAAACAGAACCGACAGGATGTATATATGTATATAAATATTAAGAGATTCATTATAGGAATTGACTCACATGACTGTGGGCCTTAGCAAGCCCAAATTCCTCAGGGCAGCCTACAAGTTGCAAACTGGATGAAGGTGATGTTGAATTCCCCAGGAGAAGGGGGCTGGTTGAAGTAAAGATAGAAATTCTTCTTTCTGGCTGCTGAAATCTTCAGTTCTCATGTTAAGGTTTCCAACTGATTGGATAAGGAGACTCCTGTCATTGCTGAAGGCAATCTCCATTGTTGGTTGTAGATGCAATCAGCCATAGATGCAATCAACTGACTAATTATTCAGATCCATCTATAAAATACCCTCGTGGTAACAATCAGGCCAGTGCTAAACACCATAGCATAGACAATATGATCCAGGAACTAAACCACCACACACACCTACAACCTGTACCACTCATTTCAGATAGCATCTGACACTTTTCCCCACTCCTCTTCCTTCAAGGCTTAGCTAAATGTCACCCAGTTTAAAGTAGGGCTTTTTGTCAGTCTTTCTCAGAGTACCATGGGATTTTTCCTTTAAAGCATGTACCATAATTAATAATTCCTTTTTTTTTTAAGAGATACCAGGGATTGAACCCAGGACCTTGTACATTACATGGAAAGTAGGCACTCAACCACTGAGCTACACATTTTAAATTCTTCAACATGCAGTTTTAAGACACACTGAGGCTCTTTCACATTTTAACTTCTCTGAAATAGAAATGAGTCTTAGAATTGATAACATCTTACAATCATATTCAGAACTTTTATTTTTGTGGTACATAAATAATGGTGTATCTTACAATTGATGGTATCTTAGATTCAATGAGATAGAGTATAGGTTTGTTTGTGTGATTACCTATGTAATGCTCATCTCGTCAGACTTAGGTTCCAATAGATCAGAGATCAACTCAGCTTCCCGTGGCATCCAACACACTCACTAACTACTTGATCAATGAATGGTGTACGTTCCTCAAGGAAGTAAGTAAACATATAAAACTCCTTCCAGACCCTCACAACTCCTAGAATGGTGCTACTTGCACTTAGACATTTGCTGAAGGAACAATATTTAAGCCAGACAATATCTAGTGCTTGGTCCTGGTACATATATCTCTCCTACGTGATAGAAATAAAAAGATTAAAAGTGCCTCATTCTTTAAGAGGAAAAAGCAAGGTAAGTCCTATCAAGAGAATTCAACGGCTTATGCGTTCTTTTCCTTGGCAAACAGCTTACTCTACCTTTGTCAACCAAACGCCATTCTCTGAAATCTGCACACATAAAATGCTGCAATTTACATTTGTGGCGACAGACTTCATCTTGGGGCCATTACACAGGGATCACATCTGCAAATGATGTCCACTTTTTTCTCAAGAAGTTTGATGATCTTGTCTGTTAAGAAAATGGCACACTTCTATCCTCCCAATAGCTGCAAACCACTCGTAAAAATGTCTCTACGTGTCAAATAAAATGAAGAACCAGGAAATTAAACATTCCTCTTTTGAGGGGACACTGAGTTCCTGGTCTGGGTTCATCAAACACGAATACACAGGGGGGAGCTTTAGCCAGAGGAGCACATGCGCCTTCTTCAGCCACAATCCTGCTGCGTGTCAGAGCAGCTCTAGGGAGGGGCCAGAGGCGGAGGAGGAAGAGGCAGATTCGGCTTAATAGAAACAAGATTTTTTCATTTCTACCTGCTTATTCTCTGCCCAAACTAAAATATAAGGCTGAATTTTGCATTTTGCTTCTTTCCACATTTGAGGAATTCACAAATTAGGTAAATGGCTCTATTCAATGTAAGTAGCTTTTGCCAAGAAGGGGAAACAAAGATATCTAGATGAGTGCTTCTCAAACCATCTGTAGTGACAGCTTTGGTTTGGTTTGTTGTTGTTTGTTTGTTTTTGCCCTAATCGCTTAAGGACTGATACTTCTGTAACATACAATTTAAAAGTCATGGCAATGTCAAATTGCTATAACAAGTTTCTAACTGCTTACTCTCAATTTCTGTACTTATCTCATTTTGGATCAGAAATAGTTTGTAGACCACACATTGAGAAACATTGACCTAGAAATCTGATTATATTAGCCTGTAACATAACTGAACTTACTGATTTGCTAGAAAAGTCTTCTACCTTCTTTTACAGGAATTGATAATTAAATAAGGAAAGATTGTTATCTCTGTAAAAACATCACTTCAGTAACTTTGTGAACTTGTACCTCCCTCCTTAAATAAACTGGCATTCAGGAGACCTGGGAACTTAAAATGAGAGCGAGTCTTCACATGTTAAAAACGTTAAAAACTTGACTCAGGATTTTCTGCTTGCTACAAAACGCCCAGCTCTTAAGCCTGACAATCGGTCTGCAATAACTCAGGAGCACTTTATGGATAGGCATAATCCTTGAGTTGGAAGAGATTGTAACGGTTAACTATACCCAAATCCCACTCTCTCCACTTTAAAAGATACCTAACAGATGGTCATTTGGCCTTTGCTTTAACCCTTGTCAGCGATTAGGAATTCATTATTTTACAAAGCAGCCCATTCCATTTTGGGATAACTGTAATTATTAGAAAGCTTTTCCTCAAATCAAATTGAATCCACTCACCGACGCCTCGGCCAGGCTTGAGCTGTAACACTGAGGGCACTTCCGCCGGCGCATGGACCAGGTTCGAGTTGTAACACTGAGCTATAATCAAATAAACGTTTGACTGTACAAAAAAAAAAAAAAAAATTGAACCCACTCTTCCTAAAGTGCTATCCTTTAACCCATCCTCTATCTGGTCCCTCTTCCTCAAGGCAGCACTTGAAATAGTTCCATGACAGCTTTGATGCCTGGGATTTTTGAGAGGATCCCAGGAATCAAGTGGGCATGGCTTTAGGAACCTCGGGATGGGGTTTCCGTCTCCGAGATCCTGGGGGATGAGGCTGGTAATCCAGACAGGGACACAGGTGTGAGACACGAATGCTGTGCAAAGTGTCAGGACCCCAGGACCAGGGCTGGGCCTGGGGAAAGCCTGAGGCGGTAGAAAGAGGACATCTAACCTTCAGAATAAGTGGAGGAAGAGTGATGCACCCATCGTCAGGTCTAGAAGGAAAAAGAGAAACTACTCTAGGTCTTTCAGGCTGGGCTTGATATGTAAAAATGTTACACAGGTGATGGAAGAGTAGAGAAGCCAAATGGGACCATGGGGCCAGCTGGAGACAGCAACAGTAGGAGGCTACCACTGCCCCCAGAACCAGAGAGACATTGGGACGATTCTGCCAACATTTCAGGAATTCAACAATTACATAAAATGCCCAGACTTTAAGGTCTGCAATTACTCCAGATGGTCTCTCCCAACAGAGCATTTGCAAACAGGGGGAAGTAGTGATATCTAGACCAGCACATCTCAAATCATCTGTGACAAAAGATTTTTTTCCTTTTCTAATTTCTAATCTCTCAAGGACTGATATTTGTGTAAAAATAAATAAATAAATAAAATAAAATATCGTGGCAATAGTCTGATGATGCTCTCTCATAATCTGTAACAAATAATCCACATCAGTGTAAGGTGTTGGTGGAGGGGTATTGAATGGGAATTCTGCATGTTATGATGATTGTTTTGTAAGCTCACAACTTCTCTAATAAAAAATACATATTTTTAAATGTCATGGCAGACAGGGCCTCAAGGAGCTGCCGTAGGCTGCCAGTCTAAAGCTTGGGATGTGGGCTCTGGCCTGGCAGTGTGTTGGGGCAACTGTGTCAGGGGAGACAGAGCGCTGAGCTGCTGGCCCTATGAACAAAATGGGAGATGCTGAAACAGGCAAGAAGATCTTTATTCAAAAATGTGCTCAATGCAAGCAACAGAAGATAAATGAGATAAATGGGACCTCCTCAAAATTCAACACTTTTGCACCTCAAAGGACTTTGTCAAAAGGGTGAAAAGGCAGCCAATTCAATGGAATAAAATATTTGGCAATCACATATCTGATAAGGGTTTAATACCCATGATATATAAGGAGATCCTACAACTCAACAATAAAAAGACAAAGTATCCAATTTTAAAATGGGCAAAAGACTTGGAAAGACAACTGTCTAAAAAAGGAATACAAATGGCAAAGAAACACATGAAAAAATATTCAACATCACTAGTGATTAGGGAAATGCAAATCAAAACTACAATGAGATATCATTTCACACCTATTAGACTGGCCGCTATTAAAAGGTCAGAAAACTGTAAATGCTGGAGAAGATATGGAGAGATAAGAATGCTTATTCACTGCTGGTGGGAATGTAGAAGGGTAGAGCCACTGTGGAGGACTGTTTTGCAGTTCCTAAGGAAGTTGAATATAGTTCCTAAGGAAGTTGAATATAGACTTGCCATGGGACCTGGCAATACCATTGCTAGGTATATACCCAGAAGAACTGAGAGCAGTGACACGAATAGATATCTGCACACCGATGTTCATAGCAGTGTTATTCACGATGGCCAAAAGTTGGAAACAACCCCGGTGTCCATCAACTGATGAATGGAAAAACAAATTGTGGAGTATACACATGATGAAATATTATACAGCAGTAAGAAGAAATGAAGTCATGAAACATATGACAACTTGGATGAACCTTGAGGACATTATGTTAAGTGAACAAGCCAGACACAAAGGGACAAATACTGTACGATTACCCTATTATGAACTAAATATATTATGTGATATACAAATATGGGTAGAATTGTATTTATAAGACCATTTTTCTTTGAAGTAACAAATGTAAGTTAATAATACAAAATGTTAATATCAGACAAAAAAAAAAAACATTATTCTAAGTGAAGGAGACCAGACACAGATACTACATATTATATGATTCCATTTACATAAAGTGTAAATATAAATCAATTTATAAAGATGAAAGGAGATTAATGGTTATGTAGGTCTGAGGAAGGAATGCTAAGAGGTGAGGAGTCTTTCTTTTTTGAGTAATGAAATTGTTCTAAAATTTTTGAGATGAAAAATGTACAACATTGTGATTGTACTAAAAACCATTAATTATATATACTTTGGACAGAATTGCCAGAAACAGCAGCTATGTACAGTGGGGGAAGCATAGAGAAATTGAGAGGTGAGGAATTTTCTTGTTTGTCTGTTTTTTGTTTATTATTATTACTGAAATATTGAAAAATGCTCTAATAATGATTGAAATAAATGCACAAATATGTGATTATAACAAATACCATTGATTGTACACTTTGGATGAATTGTATGTTTATTAATCTGTATTAATAAAAATTGATTTGTTAAAAAAAAATGTGCTCAATGCCACACAGTGGAAAAGGTGGAAAACGCAAGACTGGTTCAAATCTCTGGGGCCTTTTTGGCTGAAAAACAGGACAAGCACTAGAATTTTCTTATTCTGATGCAAAGAAAAACAAAGGTACTGTCTGGGGAGAACAAACTCTGATGGAATATTTGGAGAGCCCAAAGAAATATATCCCCAGAACTAAAATGACCTTTGCTGATATTTTTTTTCAAAGTGAGAGGGAGCAGATGTAGCTCAAATAGTTGAGTGCCTGCTTGCCATGTATGAAGTCCCAGGTTTGATCCCCGGTACCTCCTAAAAACAAAGCAAACAAGCAAAAAAAAACCACGCCGGCACTCAACCACTGAGCTACACCTAGGTTCAATCCTCAGCCCTGGTACCTCAAAAAAAAAAAAAAAAAAGTCAGAGAGAAAATCTAATTCAGTATTTGAAAAAGGCAACATCTTCATGAAATATTATTATATCAAAAACATTAGTAACCAGTCAAATTTTTCTAATTTCAAATATTGCATAAAGTCATATCTTGATCAGCCTGTGGTAAGTTTAACATTTTAAAATAAAGGTTGATACTTTTCAAAAAAAAAAGGCGGGGAGCAGATGTGGCTCAAGTTGTACACCCACCTCTCACATGGGAAGTCCTAGGTTCAGTTCTCAGTGCTTCCTACAGAAGATGAGCAGATGCAACGAGTTGACACAACAAGCTGACAAAATAAGCAGAGACAAGGAGCAGACACAGCAAGCAGACAGACAAGGGAGCCATCGTGGGGTGGGGCTTAAAAAAAAAAGAGTCTAACTGCATAAGTCATTAGTGGAATAATTTTTTAAAACTGGCCATGGCAATGTCATATTGAAGTAGTATTACCAGGGAAGCGGGAGTGGCTCAGTTGATAGAGACCCCGTTTACCATATGGAAGGCCCCGGGTTCGCTTCCCGGGGCCTCCTTGTGAGGGCAGGCCGGCCCGCGCAGCCTAGTGGGCTGATGCAGCAAGCCCTCACAACAGGAAGCGGGTGTGGCTCAACCGATAGAGCCCCCGTTTACCATGTGTGAGGCCCCGGGTTCGCCTCCCGGGGCCTCCTTGTGAGGGCAGGCCGGCCCGCACGGTGCGAGGGGCTGATGCAGCG
>JAQZBX010095871.1:0-11865 GCA_029593785.1 Cabassous unicinctus
AGAGTAAAGAGAGAAGCTAATCAACTGAATAAACCTATCAAGATAAAAAGATGACCAGAAGGCAACAAAAAATTACAAACCATTCTAAGAAACAGGAAGACATGGTCCAGTACAATGAACCGAACTAAAAAACAGGAAGAGGTGCAGAACATTGAACAATTAATCAAAGCTGTCCAAACAAATACCATGGACCAACTTAATGAAGCGAAGGAAGAGATTAAGTATATTAAGAAAACACTGGGAGAACATACTGAAGAAATTGTAAACATACATAGAAATATAACAGATATGATGGTGATTAATGGCATAATCCAATAAATCAAAAAGACACTGGAAACACGTAACAGTAGATTTGAACAGGCAGAGGAAAGAATTAGTGACGTGGAAGACAATACATCTGAAATCAAACAGATAGTAGAACAGATAGATAAAAAGATATAAAAAATTCAGCAGGGAATTAGGGATTTGAATGACATAACAAAATGCACAAACATATGCATTACAGGCATCTCAGAGGGAGAAGAGAAGGTAAAGGGGACAGAAGGAGTGTTGGAGGAAATAATGGCTGAAAACTTTCCAACCCTATTGAGGGAGATGGAGGTACATGTCCAGGAAGCGCAGTGTACCCCAAACAGTATAAATCTTTAAAGGCCTACTCTAAGACATATACTCATCAAACTATCCAAAGCTCAAGATAAAGAGAAAATAGTGAAAGCAGCAAGAGAAAAGAGAACCATCACATACAAGGGAAGCTCGATAAGATTATGTGCTGATTTCTCATCTGAAACCATGGAGGCAAGAAGGCAGTGGTATGACATAGTTAAGGTACTGTATTAGTCAGCCAAAGGGGTGCTAATGTGAAATACCAAAAAAGGGTTGATCTTTATAAAGGATTTTTATTTGGGGTAGAAGTCCACAGATACCAGGCCATAAAGCATTAAGTTTCTTCTCTCACCAAAGTCCATTGCCACGTGTTGGAGCAAGACAGCTGCCGATGTTTGCCAGGGTTCAGGCTTCTTGGGTTCCTCTCTTCCCAGGGCTGCATTTCTCTCCAGGCTTAGCTCCTCTGGTTCCTCCACAAGGTCAGCTGTAGACTATCAGGCAAATGGCTCACTTCTCCTGGGGCCTTCTCTCCAATATCAAAACTCCAACATCAAAACTCCTTCTCAAAAACTGCTCCTCCTGTCCTTTGCCTTGCCTTTTATATTTGATTCCACCACCCACCAAGGGGTGGGGCTCAACGCCCTACTGACATGGCCCAGTCAATGCCCTAATCATAACTTAATCATGCTCAGATTAACAGATCAGTTTACAAGCATGATCCAATTATATTTTTGAAATTCATAATTACATCAAACTGCTCAACAGCTACAGGTACTAAAAGAAAAAATTTCCAGCCGAGAATTCTCTATCCAGCAAAGATGGCATTCAAAAATGATGACGAGCTCAATATATTCACAGATAAACAGAAATTAAGAGAGCATGCCAATAAGAGACATGCACTTCAATACATACTAAAGGGAGTTCCGCAGGTTGAAAGGGAAAAAACTGGAGAGAGCGAGCTGGAGGAGAGTGTAAGAAGAACTAAAAAGACAAAAAGAGAAATAAAAACTACATATGACACACATAAACCCAAAGAAAATATAGCTAATGTAAGTAACTCCTTGAGGGTAATAACACTGGATGTGAGTGGATTAAACTCACCAGTCAAGAGACACAGATTGGCAGAATGGATTAGGAAATATGACCCAGCAATATGTTTTCTACAAGAAACCCACTTTAGACCCAGGGATTCAAGGTGCCTGAAAGTGAATGGCTGGAAAACAATCTTACAAGCAAACAATAACCAAAAAAGGGTGAGAGTAGTTATACCAATATCAGACAAAATAGACTTTAAATGCAAAACTCTTATAAGAGACAAAGATGGACACTATATATTAATGAAAGGGGTAATCTTTCAAGAAGAAAGAATAATCATAAACATTTACACACCTAACAGGGGTGCCTCAAAATACATGAGCAAACTGGAAAAATTAAGTGGAAAAATAATTACCTCTACAATTATTGTGGGGGACTTTAATACACCATTATCACCATTAGACAGAACATCTCAACAGAGAATCAATAAAGAAACAAAGACTTTGTTTAATACATTAGAGGATCTGGACCTAATAGACATATACAGAACACTACACCCAAATACAGTAGGATATACATTCTTCTCGAGTGCACATGGATCATACTCCAAGATAGACCACATGCTAGGCCACAAAAAAAAAACTCAATGAATTCAGAAAGATTGAGATTATACTAAGTAATTTCTCTGATCACAATGGAATGAAATTGGAAATCAGAAAGGGCCAGAGAACCAGATTAGGCACAAAGATTTGGAAGTTAAACAATACCTCTTAGAGAAACACTGGGTCAAGGAAGAAAGCTCAAAAGAAATAAGTAACTAACTTGAAACAAATGAAAATGACAACACAACATATCAAAACCTATGGGGTGTAGCAAAAGCTGTACTAAGAAGGAAATTCATAGCATAAATACATATATCAAAAAAGAAGAATGAGCTAAAATCAAAGACCTAACTGCACACCTGGAGGAATTGGAAAAACAACAACAAACTAACCCCAAAGGGAGTAGAAAGAAAGAAATAACAAAGATTAGAGCAGAACTAAATGAAATAGAAAATAAGAAAGCATTAGAAAAAATAAATAAAATGAAAAGCTGTTTCTTCAACAAGATCAATAAAATTGACAAACCCTTAGCCAGACTAACAAAGAAAAAAAGAGAGCAGATGCAAATACACAAAATAAGAAATGAGGAAGGGGATATCACCACTGACCCCACAAAATAAAGAATATCATAAGAGGATACTTTGAAAAATTATATGCCAACAAGAATGATAAGTTAAAGGAAATGGACAAATTCCTAGAAACTCAAAAGCAGCCTTCATTGATGAAAGAAGAAATTGATGAACTCAACAGTCCAATTACAAGTAAAGAGATAGATTCAGTTATCAAAAACCTCCCAACTAAGAAGAGCTGAGGACCAGATGGCTTCACGGGTGAATTCTACCAAACATTCCAGGAAGAATTATGCCAATCTTGCTTAAGCTCTTCCAAAAAACAGAAGTAGAAGGAACATCGCCTAACTCATTCTATGATGCCAACATTACCCTCATACCAAAGCCAAATAAAGATGCCACAAGAAAGGAAAATTACAGACCAATCTCTCTAATGAACATAGATGCTAAAACCTAAGCAAAATATTTGCTAATCACATTCAACAACATATCAAACGAATTTTACACCATGACCAAGTGGGTTTCATCCCGGGTATGCAAGAATGGTTCAACATAAGAAAATCAATGTAATACACCACATAAACAGATTGAAAGAAAAAAACCACACAATCATCTCTATAGACGCAGAAAAAGCATTCAACAAAATACAGCTCCCCTTCCTGATAAAAATACTACAAAGGATAGGAATAAAAGGAAACTTTCTGAGCATGATAAAGGGTATATATGAAAAACCCACAGCTAACATTATCATCAATGGTGATATCTTAAAAGCTTTCTCTCTAAGATCAGGAACAAGGCAAGGATGACCACTATCACCACTCTTATTTAACATGTCCTAGTAGTACTTGTTTGAGCACTGAGGCAAGTAAAAGATATAAAAGGCATCCAAATTGGAAAGAAAGAAGTAAAAATTTCACTGTTTGCAGATGATATGATCCTATACATAGAAGGCCCTGAGAAATCTACAACAAAGCTTCTAGAACTTATGAATGAGTTCAGTAAAGTCACAGGCTATACGATCAATCCTCAAAAATCAGTTGCATTTCCGTACACCAATAATGAGCAATCTGAGGAAGAAATTTTTAAAAATACCATTTATAATAGTAACTAAAATAATCAAATACCTAGGAATAAATGTAACTAAAAATGTAAAGGACTTATATACAGAAAACTACACAACACTGTTAAAGGAAATCAAAGAAGACTTAAATAAATGGAAGAATAATCCCTGTTCATGTATAGGGAGACTAAATATCATTAAGATGTCTATCCTACCCAAACTAATCTACAAATTTAATGCAATCCCAGTAAAAATCAACACAGCAATTTTTACTGAATTGGAAAAACTAACAACAAAATTTATTTGGAAGGGTAAGAGGCCCCAAATCACCAAAGACATATTGAAAAAGAAAAATGAAATTTGAGGTATCACATTACCTGACTTTAAAACATATTACAAAAACAATAAAAGTAAAAAGAAAATAAAAAATAAAAAAACATACTACAAAGCTACAGTGGTCAAAACTGCTTGGAATTGGCACAAGGATAGACATACCAACCAATGGAACCAAACTGAGAGTTCTGATATAGACCCTCACATATACAGTTATCTGATATTCAACAAGTCCACCAAGTTCACTCAACAGGGACAGAATGGCCTCTTCAACAAGTAGTGCTTGGTGAACTGGATATCCATATCCAAAAGAATGAGAAAGGAACACTATCTCACACCTTATACAAAAATCAACTCAAGATGGATCAGAGATCTAAATATAAGAACCAAGACCATAAAGACCTTGGAAGGTGATGTAGGAAAGCATCTACAGGACCTTGTAATAGGAAATGGTTTCATGAACTTCACACCCAAAGCACGAGCAGCAAAAGAAAAAATAGATAAATGGGATCTCTTCCAAATTAAAAACTTTTGCACCTCAAAAGATGTTATCAAGAAAGTAAAAAGGTAGCCTACCGAATGCGAGAAAATATTTGGCAACTATATGTCTGATAGGAGCCTAATATCCTGCATATATAAAGAACTCTTACACTTCAAAAATAAAAAGACAAACAACCCTTTTAAAAACATGGGCAAGTGACCTGAAAAGACATTTCTCCAAGGAAGACATGCAAATGGCTAAAAAGCACATGAAAAGATGCTCAGCATCACTAGCTATTAGGGAAATGCAAATCAAAACTACAATAAGATACCATCTTACACCCATTAGAATGGCAGCTATTAAAAAAAAACAGCAGATTATAAGTGTTGGAGAGAATATGGAGGAATGGGAACCCTCATCCGCTGCTGATGGGAATGTAGAATGGTCCAGTCATTGTGGAGGACAGTTTGGCAGTTCCTCAAAAAACAAACTATAAAACTGCCTTATGATCCAGCAATTCCACTGCTGGGTATATACCCAGAAGAATTGAAAGCAAAGACACGAACAGATACATGCACACCAATGTTCATAGTGGCATTATTCACTTTGCCAAAAGTTGGAATCAACCCAGGTGCCCATCAACGGATGAATGGATAAATGAAATGTGGTACATACATATAATGGAATGTTACTCAGCTGTAAGAAGGAATAAAGTGCTAACACACAGGATAACATAGATGAATCTTGAGGACCTTATGTTGAGTGAAGCAAGCCAGGCATTGAAGGATAAACAGTACATGACCTCACTGATATGAATTAAGCAAATTTAGCAGACTCAGAGAGCTATTGTCTGGAAGATAGGTTTATAGGAAACAGAAAGGGAGAAGAAGGTTGTGAGCCAACACCCATTTGGACATAATCTATGGTAAGGTGAAAGTGTGTACTTGCATATTGAAGGGATATGACAGGAGGGTAGTGATATTATTGGGTTGGGTGGTGCAAGTTTGACAGGTGGTTAAATTGGGAAGGGTAGGTTGGAAAGTCCGGGATACTGGGGGGAGGGTTGGTAGGGGGACCAGGTGAACACTGGGGATTTGCGGGTATGTGGTTGAAAGTATAATGTTGGGACTGCTCTTGTGGCAATATGACAAGGAAGGGTTTAGGTGTTGGATGGGGGATAGCATTTGGGACAGGGCACACCTGGAGCAGGCTTCTAGGGAGTGTGTGAGTGATCATTCTGTCATAATGTGTTGTATCAGCAGATGGAGACCCACATAATGAGCAGGAAGGAGTTGGACTCCCATCCTCAGGAGGACCAATTTGTTCACAAATAGACAGGTGGGAGTCTCTCAAGACAATGGGCAGTTCTTAATAGGGGAGGACAAACCAGTGTGTCAAGACCTCAGTTTTGTTGCATGTAACTATAAATCTTTTCATTGAAGGAATGAAGCCAGGGGTTGCCATGGGCCACAAGGGGTGGGGAAGGGAGGAATACAATAGATCAAACAGGGGATATTTATTGGGCACTGGAAGTGTTCTACATGATTTTACAATGATGGACACAGGACATGGTAAATTACATCAAAACTTATGAAAATGTACTGTCTAAAATGTAAACCATATTGTAAACCATTGACCATGTTTAGTAGCTATGTCTCACTATTTGTATATCAGTTATAACAATGCTACCATCCACATATAAAAAGGTATTAATATGGGGGTGAGGAAAGGGAGAGGATGTTGGGTATATGAGAGTCTCCTGTATTCTGTGTGTGACTTTGCTGTGACCTAAAACTTCTCTGAAAACAAAATGAAAAATAGTGAGACACTGGGGAATGAGTGGGGGAAGATGCCACGGTACAGACAGGACACCAGATATTGCAATGATAAAAGGCAAAATGTCAAAAAAAATTTTTTTCATTTTTTAAAATATCCCAATCTTTTAATTTTATTGTATTTTTAGTTTTTCAAAAATTTTTGTGTATTTTATTTCTTATATTTAAACTTATCATTATTGTTTCATTTTTTAATTAATGGTATTTGGCTATTGTAATGGCTTCATTTTTTAAGAAGCTTTGGATCACAGAGGGGTTACAACTGGGGCAGAGGAGATCATTGGCATGGGGTGTCAGTGATGGGGTATGCATGGGAGGAAGTTCACCTAAGCATACATATAAGGTATATAAAAATGTTCATATGTTCACGAGACATTGTCACAGTGGATGGAGACTCACACAATAACTGAGAGAATACTGAATTCCCATCCTGGAGAGTTCTGCCACATTCTCTAAGGGAGCAGCAACAGTCCCCCAAGTGCAGGGGCAGTGACTGGCAAAGGAGGATGATCCACTGATAGGCCCTTGATATTGATGACTAGGCTTATGAGCCTTCACTCTTGAAATTAAAACTTAGCCTATTGTTATGGGATGCCTAAGGTTTGCCTCCTTGTTGCACAGATGTGGCCTCTGTCTAAGCCAAACTCAGCATATGAATGCATTACCTTACCCCCAGCGTGGGACATGACTCATAGGGATGAGCCTCCCTGGCATCAAGGGATTGCTACAAAGCACCAACTAGCAGTTCAACTGGAAAAAAACTTTGAATAAAAGGGGGGAAAGGTAAAGACAAATGAGTTTATATGGCTAAGAGACTTCAAAGTGAGTCAAGAGGTCATCCCAGAGGTAACGCTTATGCACATCTCAGCAGGATCTCATAGACTTCCAAAGTGGATACTACCCCAAATAGTGGGAGTCCTGAGGGCTCTGGAGACACCCAGGTCCTATGGTCAGGGCAGATATCTCCAGAGTTTTGTGCCTTGCCAGTGGGCCCTACTTTGGAGTTTGTGCTCCTGAGAGTGACAGCATTGGACTCAATTATGTCTTCCCTGCACATGGCTCATCTGTCCCTTCTCATTAAAACTATACTTGGTGCTGGAGTTTGTAGGTGTATGTACAGAGACTCAAGTCTTTGGGCTGTCCACTTGCCAGGTGGGCCCAGACCCTCAGTGGAGTTGCAACACCTACTCTACAGCTCATTAGACTCACCCAGGACAACCGGTGGGGAGATGATGATGGACAACGGCCATCCCAGGGAACAGAGAGAGTCTGCAGCTGCAGGCAGGATAGTCCCATCCATCTTCCCCATGGGTTATAAGCCCCCTCTCAATTGGAGGTGGAGTGGATGTCACTATCCCAGAATCCTCGGAATTGGGGGAAGAGCTATGGACTAGAGTGGACTTACTGGTATTCTACTATAGACATATTGTGATTCTAGCAATGGAAGAAATTACAACATTGATGTGGAGTCAGTGGCCACTGGAGGCTCTGGGGGCAGGGAGAGGGAAAAACAGTTGTAATACGGGGGCTTGTTTGGGATTTGGAAATTGCCTGAGTGATGTTGCAATGACAGATATAGGCCATTTTATATCATCACAGATGATGCAGAACTGTGAAAGAGAGAGGATAGACTACAATGAGAACTATGGTCCATGCTTAATGGCAAAGCCCCAGGATGCATTTATCAATTGCAATGAATGCGCCACACTAATGAAGGATGTTTATGTGGGAAGGTGTGGGAGGTGTGGGAAGTTGGGCATATGGGAATCCCTATATTTTTTGTGTAACATTTATGTAATCTAAGTATCTTTTAAAAAGTAATTTTAAAAAAGGGTGGGGAATATATAAAAAATAAACAAATAACAAAAGAAAAAAGAAAAAAAAATTTAATTAGTGTTATACCCTGAAATATATTTCAATCTGGTAAATGTAGCTAGGAAGGATATTTGTGTTGTCATCATAATGTTATGTAGTTACTTACGTTTATAAAATGCTTTGCAATTTGTGAAGAAATTTCATATATGCATTTTAACCTAATACAAAATCTTGGAAGATCATAATAATAAAATCTTAATTATAATAAATAATATTTTGAGTGCTAGAAAAAAAATCCATCTACATAATCTGAAAATGCAGTTTTTATTTCTTGTGGTGTTCAATAAATATTTAAGAATGTAAAAAAAAAAGCAATTCAAAACAAAAATAAGTCATTAAAAATAAATAAGTCAATGTTCACTTGGATTCTATGTGAATACTCACTTATGTCTTTTAATAAATGAATAAATAAATAATAAATAATGAAGACACTGGGTGAACACAAAGAAGAATTTGAAAACTTGAATAGAAAAGTAACACAACTCATGAGAATGTAAGTCACAAGAGATGAAATAAAAAACACATTAGAGACATACGTCAGCAGTCTTCAAATGATAGAAAAAAGAATAAGTGATACTGAAGACAGAACAGCTGAAATTGAAGAGAGAGAAAAAACAGAAAAAAATTGAGCAGGGGCTCAGGGAGTTGAATGACAACATGAAACACAACAACATAGGTGTCACAGGAGTTCCAGAAGAAGAGAAGGGAAAAGGGGCAGAAAGAGTATTTGAGGAAATAATGGCTGAAAATTTCCCTACTCTCACAAAAGAAATGAACTTATGTGTCCAAGAAGCACAGTATACCCCAATCAAATTAAATGTGAATAGACCTATTCCAAGACACATAATACTCAGAATGTCAAACGTCAAAGAAAAAGAGAAAATTCTGAGAGCAGCAAGGGAGAAACAAACCATCACATACAAGCATTGCCAGTAAGACTTAATGTGGATTTTTCATAAGAAACCATGTAGGGAATAAGACAGGGGTATGATGTAATTAGGATATTCAAAAAGAAAAATTGTCAGCTGATAATTCTTTATTTGGCAAAATTGTTCTTCAAATATGAAGGTGAGATTAAAATATTCATAATTAAACAAAAGCTAAGAGAGTTCTAAAAAAGAATCTGCCTTTGCAGGAAGTTTTAACTTACAACCAAAAGAAAAAGACAGGAGAGAGAGGCTTGGAGGACAGTGTAGAAGGAAAGATTAGTAGAGAGGATAACCAAGAGTGAAAAGACAAAAACAAGATATGCCATATGAAAAACAAAGAATAAAATGTTGGAAGTAAATAACGCATTTACAGTAATATCATTGAATGTAAATGGATTAAACTCTCCAATCAAAATATAGGCTGACAGAATGGATTAAAAAAAGATGAGCCCTCCATATGTTGTCTACAAGAGACTCACCTTAGACCCAGGGATACAGACTGAAGTGAAATTTTGGAAATAGATTCTCCACTCAGTGACTGAAAAAAGAGCAGGGGTAGCTATGCTAAATCAGACAAAACAGACTTTAAATACAAAAAACTTATCAGAGATACAGAAGGCCATTTTATTTTAATAAAAGGGACAACCCACCAGGAAGAAACAAGTCATAAATATCTTGCACCTAAGCAGGGTGCCCCAAAATACATGAAGAAACTAGCAAAAACTGAAGGGACTGTAGACATTTCTACAATAATAGTTGGAGAATTCAACACAGCAATCACATCATTAGACAGAACAACTAGACAGAAGATGAACAAGGAAACAAAAAACCTGAACAAAATGATAAGCTAGACATAACAGACATATACAGAACATTGCATCACAAATCAGCAGGTTATACATTCTTATCATGTATACATGGATATTTCTCCAGGATAGATCACATGTTATGTCACAAGGCAGGTCTCAATAAATATAAAAAGTTTGAAATTATACAAAGCACCTTCTCAGATCACAATGGAATGAAACTGGAATTCAATTATAGATGGGAAAGGGGGAAATTTAAAAATATAGGATTATATAACATAATCCTAAACAATCAGAGAGTCAGAGAGAAATTGTAAGTGAAATTAGTAAATATATTGAGATAAGTGAAAATGAGAAAACAAATAAAACTTATGGAATACAGCAAAAGCAGTGCTGTGAGGGAAATTTATAGCCCCAAATGTCTATATTAAAATTGGAGAAAGGGGAGCGGGTGTAGCTTAATTGTTGAACACCTGCTTCCCATGTATGAGGTCCCAGGATCAATCCCCGGTACCTACTTAAAAAAATAGAAAAAGAAAAAAGAACTAAAATCAAAGTTCTACCTGAACAATTGGAGAAACCATAAAAAAGAACAGCAAACCATTCCCAAAACAAGCAGAAAGAAAGAAATATCAAATATTAGAGCAGAAATAAATGAAATTGAGAAACAAACAAAAAAAAAAAACAGAGAAAAAAAAATTTTAAGCTGATACTTTGAGATCAATAAAATTGGCAAACCTCTAGCTAGAGTAACAAAGAAAAAAAGAGAGGAGATGCAAGTAAATATAATCAGAAATGAAAGGGGGGAAGTTACAACTGACCCCAAAGAAATAAAAAGGATCATAAGAGGATATTTTGAGAAACTGTATGACAACAAACTAGACAACCTAAATGAAATAGACAAATGGACTCCACAAGAAATACAAGAACTTAAACCAATCACATTTAAAGAGATTGAATCAGTCCTCAAAAATTCCCAACAAAGAAATGTCCAGGACCAGGTGGTTTCACAGGTGAATTCTACCAAGCATTTTGGTAATTAACACCAATCCTGTTTATTTTTTTTATTTTTTCTTATCTTTTCTTTGTTGTTGTTATATTTTTTCTTTTTTTTTTTTTATTTTTTCTTATCACCAATCCTGTTTAAACTCTTCAAAAAAACAAACAAACAAAACAAAACAAAACAAAAAAACTGAACAGGAGGGAAAATTACCCAGCACATTGTATGAAGCCAACATCATCATAATAAAGTCAGATAAAGACACTACAAGAAAAGAAAGCAACAGACCAATCTCTCTAACGAACATAGATGCAAAAATTCTCAACAAAATACATGCAAATAGAATCCAACAGCATATAAAATGAATTATACACCACGACCAAGTGTGATTTATTCCTGGTATGTAAAGCTGGTTCAACATAAAAAGAAAATTAATGTGCTACACCACATTAACAAATTGAAGGGGAAAAAAAGCACATGATCATCTTGATTGATGCAGAAAAGGCATTCAACAAAATCCAGCATCCTTTCTTGATTTAAAAAAAAAAAAACAACACTTTGAAAATAGGAATAGAAGGAAAATTTCAATATGATAATATATGAAAAACCTATAGCAAACATCATACTAAATGAGGAAAGGTTGACAGGTTTCCCTCAAAGGTTGGGAACAAGACCTTCACCAGAAATTCTGCTAGAAATTCTAGGTGGGCAATAATCAAGAAAAATAAAATAAAAAC
>JAQZBX010095872.1:0-11870 GCA_029593785.1 Cabassous unicinctus
AGAAAGAAAGAAAGAAAGAAAGAAAGAAAGAAAGAAAGAAAGAAAGAAAGAAAGAAAGGAAGAAAGAAAGAAAGAAAGGAAGGAAGGAAGGAAGGAAGGAAGGAAGGAAGGAAGGAAGGAAGGAAGGAAGGAAGGAAGAAAGAAAGAAAAGAAAGAGAAAATTAAAATAGAAATCATAATCCAGTGCAGAAGATCAATAAAGCTTAAAATTGTTTCATACAAAACACTTAAATAATTCAGTAGCTTTTGGTGAAGTGAACAAGAAAAAAGATAAGAAGTCAAAAATAAATAAACAGTGGACATCAGCATCCCAAACTCCTCAGGATTGGGGGAAGAGCTATGGACTAGAGTGGACTCACTGGTATTCTGTTGTAGACATATTGTGATTCAAGTAATGGAAGAAATTACAACAGTAAGGTAGAGTCAGTGGCCACTGGACACTTTTGGGGCAGGGAAGGGAAAAGCAGTTGTAATACAGGGGCTTTTTTGGAACTTGGGAATTATCCTGAGTGACTTTACAACGACAGATATAGGCCATTTTACAGCAGCATATAACATGCAGAACTGTGTGTGAGAGAGTGTGGTCTACAATGTGAACTATGGTCCATGCTTAATGGTAAAGCCCCAGGATGTGTATATCCATTGCAGGTGATGTGCCACACTAATGAAAGATATTTTTGTGGGATTTTATGGGAGGTGTGGGAGGTGGGGAACATGGGAATCCTTGTAATTTTTGTGTAACATTTATGTAATCCAAGCATCTTTTAAAATATAAATAAATAAATAAATAAATAAATAAACAGGGATTAAAAGAGGACATAATTACAGACTCGTGTATGGTAAGTAGATGATAAAAGGGTCCTATATATAACTTTTTGCCAATCTATTTGAAAATGGAGATGAAAAACAACTAGAAAAACATAATTTTCAAAATATACACAAGAGGAAGTAGAAAACATGAAGAGACTAAAAAGTTAATTAGGAGAACTTCCAGGGAGATGGCATCAAAATAGGTAGACAGGGCTCAACTCTCGCACAGAAACAATGGAGGAAGGGCAAAAAGCTGTAGGAGGGAACTACTCTGTGGATCTGCAGACCAGGAGAGTGCTGCACATCATCCGAGAGAGAGGGACCGAGAGACAAAGAGGCCAAAGGGAAAACCATGAGTTATTTGCCCCTGTGGATGGGAATGCCACATATACCCCACCATCCAGGCAAATAGCCTCAGTAAAACCCCTGGCTCACTGCAGCCAACTGAGTGGGAAAGAACATTCTCCTCCCTGGGAGGAAGAGAAGTCTAACAGAGGGCAGAAAGTGGCTTCTCTTCAGTGAGTTTGACCAGCTGAGCCCCCTCTGAATCTCAAAAGACCCCAGCCAGCACTGAAGTGGCCCCAGGGAGAGGGGAGGGGGTATCTGATCAGGCAGGTTGTCTCACCCAGCCACCCTGGGAGACAGAGGAACTAGGTCAGTGAGGGGCTGGGTGGAGACAGGCACCTAACCAACCTGGGAAAGAAGGAAGCCAGGAGAGATAGCCCACAAAGTGTTAGAAACCCAACTTGCCTGAGGGAAAGAGGGTATGGAGAGCCAGATAAGCTTTCAGAAGCCTACCTAAACTGTGGAGTGGGTGTAGCTCAGTGTAGGAACACCTGCCTCACATATACTAGGTCCTGGTTTGATTCCCAGTAAATCACAAGAGAAGGCTTCCAAACAGTGATCCACTGGATTGTCAGGCACCTAGTTGGCACCCTGTGACAGGGAACTTAAGAGACTGAGTTTTGTTTTGTTTTAAGATTTATTTATATATTTATCCCCACCCCCGCCATTGTTTGCGTTCACCATCTGCTCTCTGTGTCTGTTCATTGTGTGCCCTCTTTTTCTGCTCGTCTTCTTTTAGGAGGCACCAGGAACCAAACCCGGGACCACCCATGTGGGAGGGAAGCACTCAATTGCTTGAGCTACATCCACTCCCTGCTTGTTGTGTCTTTTGTTGTGTCTCCTCATTGCATCATCTTGTGTTAGCTCATTGCATCAGCTTGCCCTGCCAGCCCATCTTGTCAGCTCACTGTCTTGCTCATCTTCTTTAGGAGGCCCTGGGAACCAAACCTGAGGCCTCCCATGTGGGAGGAAGGTGCCTAACTTCTTGAGCCACATCTGATCCCTGACTGAGTTTTGTTTTGTTTTAGGTTTTTCTATCTTTTTTTTCTTTTTCATTTTTATTTTATTTTTATTCTTTATTTTATTTGCTAAAACTGGGTACCCTACCTGTGGAGAGCAGGCTGCAAGGTGATTGACTGATGAGCACCAACCAGCCTGAGATGGTTCCTAGGGGTCTAAGAAGGAGGTTTGTTTGTTGTTGTTTTTGTTTGTTGTTTGTTGTCTTCTCTCTTTCTTTGTTTCCTTTTTTTCCCTCTTATTTTTTCTCCTTAGCTTCTTTTTTCTCTTTCTTTCATTTTTTGCTCTTCCATTGCTTTTCTTTCATTCCACCTTTTCTTGTTTGGTCTTTTTTCCCCCCTCTTCTTTTCATCTTTCTGGTCTTTTATTCTATTTTTTTTCTTGTTTCATTTTTTAATTCTTATTCCTTTGTGTTTTTAATGATTTTTCACTCTTATTATTTATTTATTTTCCTGGTTCTTTTTGGTTCCTTTTCTATCTTTTTTTTAAAAAATTTTTTACTATTATTCTTTTTCTCATCTTCTCTCTTTCCTTTTCTATGGTCTTAATATTTTTTAAGGGAACATAGATAAATACAAGGATATAGAATAAGTGGGGCCAAGTTTCAAAAAGGAATCTTAATACAAAACAAAACAAAATAAAACCCTAGAGTAGAAAGAGAAGCTAACCATCTGAATAAGCCCATCAAGATAAACAGATGCCTAGACACCAACAAAAAGTTACAAGCCATACTAAGAACAGGCATACATGGCCCAGTCTAATGAAAAACTAAAAAACAGGAGGAGAGGCAGAACATTGAAGAACTAATCAAGGATGTCCAAACAAATATCATGAATCAACTTAATGAAGTGAAGGAAGAGATAAAGGATATTAAGAAGACACTGGGGGAAGCAGATGTGGCTCAAGTGATTGGGCTCCTGTCTACCATATGGGAGTCCTGGGTTTGCTTCCTGGGGCCTCCTGGCAAAGGCGAACTTGCCTGCATGGTGAGCTGGCCCATGTGGAGAGGTGGCTCACGGGGAAGCTGGCCTGCACAGAGAGCTGACGGAATAAAAAAGAGACAAAGAGGAGAGACAAAGAGAGATAGAACAAACCAGGGAGCTGAGGTGGCTCAAGCAATTGAGTACCTCTCTCTCACATCTGAGGTCCCAGAATTGGTTCCTGGTGCCTCCTAAAGAAAAGACGAGAAGAGAAGACAAGCAGGCACAGAGAGCACACAGCAAATGGACACAGAGTGCAGACAGCAAGTGCAAAATCAACAAGGGGGGGATAAATAAATAAAACTTTTAAAAAAGAAGACACTGGGGGGAGGAGATGTGGCTCAAGCAGTTGGGCACCTGCCTCCCACATAGGAGGTCCCAGGTTCTGTTCCCAGTGCCTTCTAAAGAAGATGAGCAAGACAGCAAGCTGACACACTGGGCTGGCATGGCAAGCTGATGCAATGAGATGATGCAATGAGATGATGAAAGAGGAGACAAAATGAGAGACAGAACAACCAGGAAGTGGATGTGGCTTAAGTGATTGGGCACTTACCTCCTACATGAGAGGTCCCAGGTTTAGTTCCCAGTGTCTCCTAAAAGAAGATGAGCAGACAGTGCACACAATGAACAGACACAGAGACCAGACAACAAGTGCAAACAATGAGGGGGAGGGGAATAAATAAACAAATTTTTGAAAATAAATATTAAAAAGGAGACACTGGGGGAACATACTGAAGAAATTGTAAACATACATAAAAAGATAATGTATCTGATGGTGATGAATGGCACAATGCAAGAAATAAAAAATATGCTGAAAGTACATAACAGCAGATTTGAACAGGCATGGGAAAGAATAAGTGAAGATAGTACATCTGAAATTAGACAGACAGTAGAAAAGATAGATAAAATGAAAAAATTCATCAAGGAATCAGGGAATTGAATGACAACTTGAAACACATAAACATATGCATTATGGGCATCCCAGAGGGAGAAGAGAAGAGAAAGGGGGCAGGAGTGTTGGAGGAAATAATGGCTGAAAATTTCCCAACTATTTTGATGGACATGGAAGTACATATCCAGGAGGTGCAGCACACTCCAAACAGTAGAAATCCTAACAGGCCTCCCCCGAGACATACTTATCAAATTGTGAAACACTCAAGACAAAGAGACTATACTGAAAGCAGCAAGAGAAAAGAGATCCATCACATTCAAGGGAAGCTCAATAAGATTAAGTGCTGATTTCTTATCTGAAACCATGTAGGTAAGAAGGCAGTGGTACGACATTGTTAAGGTGCTAAAAGAAAAAAAATACTGTCAGCCAAGAATTCTGTATACAGCAAAGCTGGCACTCAAAAATGAGGGAGAGTTCAAATCATTCACAGATAAACGGAAATTAAGTTTGTCAGCAAGAAACCTTGCCCTTCAAGAAATACTAAAGGGGGAGTGGATGTGACTCAAGTGGTTGAGCACCTGCTTCTGACATGGGAGGTCCTGGGTTTGGTTCCCGGTGCCCCTTAAAAACAAAAACAAACAACAAACAAACAAAAAACAACTCAAAGAGCTGGCTGAGTGCCAGCTTCCCATAACAAGGTACTGGGTTCAATCCCTGTCCCCAGTACCTCAAAAAACAAACAAAAAAAACCAAAAACCTAAAGGGAGTTCTGCAGGTTGAAAGGAAAAAACAGGAGAGACAGGGTTGGAGGAGGGTGTAGAATGGAAGATTATTAGTAAGAATAACTAAAAAGATAAAAAGAGAAATAAAAACAAAATATGACATATAAGCCTAAAGAAAATATGCCTAATGTAAGTAATGCCTTGAGAGTAATAACATTGAATGTTAATGGATTAAACTTTCCAATCAAGAGACACAGATTGGTAGAATGGATAATGAAATACGACCCATCTATATGCTGTCTAAAAGAAACTCATCTTAGACCCAGGGACACAAGGAGGTTGCAAGTGAATGACTGGAAAACAATTATATAACAAACAATAACCAAAAAAGGGCAGGAGTAGCTATACTAATATTTGTCAAAATAGACTTTAACTGCAAAACTATTATAAGAGACAAAGGACACTATGTATTCATAAAAGAGGTAATCTATCAGGAAGAAAGAACAATCATAAACATTTATGCACCTAACCAAGGTAACCCAAAATACATGAGGCAAACATTGGACAAACTAACTGGAAAAATAGATGCCTCTACAATTATAGTGGGGGATTTTAATACACCATTATCACCATTAAACAGAAAGAAACAGAGACCTTGAGTAATAGACATATACAGAGCATTACACCCCAATACAGCAGGATATACAGTCTTCTCAAGTGTACCTGGATCATTCTCCAGGATAGACCACATGCTATGTCACAAAACAACTCTCAATGAATTCAGAAAGACTGAAATTATAGAAAGTAATTTCTCTGACCACAATGGAATGAAGTTGGAAATCAATAAGGGGCAGAGAACCAGAATAGGGACAAAGATATGGAAGTTAAACAACACACTCTTAGACAATCAGTGGGTCAAGGAGAAAATTGCAAAAGAAAACAGAAATTATCTTGAAACAAATGAAAATGAGTACAAAACATATAAAAATCTTTGGGATGCAGTAAAAGCAGTGCTGACAGGGAAATTTATGGACATAAATGCCTATATTAAAAAAGAAGAAAGAGCTAAAATCAAAGACCTAACTGCACACCTGGAGAAACTAGGAAAAGAACAACAAACTAACCCCAAAGCCAGCAGAAAGAGGGAAATAACAAAGATTAGAGCAGAGCTAAATGAAATTGAGAATTTAAAAACACTAGAACATTTTAACAAAACCAAAAGCTGGTTCTTTGAGAAGATTAATAAAATTGACAAACCCTTAACTAGACTGAAAGAGAGAGAGAGAAAGAGAGAGAGAGAGAGAAGATGCAAATACATAAAATAAAAAATGAGGGAGGGGATATCACCTCCAATCCCACAGAAATAAAGAGGATCATAACAGGATACTTTGAAAAATGTTTGCCAACAAGATGAATAACTTAGATGAAATGGACAAATTTTTAGAAACACACAAGCAGCCTACATTGATGAAAGAAGAAATTGATTAACTCAACAGACCAATCACAAGTAATGAGATTGAATTAGTTATCAAAAACCTCCCAAATAAGAAGAGCCCAGGACCAGATGGCTTCACAGTTGAATTCTACCAATATTCCGGAAAGCACTAACACCAATCCTGCTTAAAATCTTCCAAAAACCTGAAGTGGAGGGAACATTGCCTAACCCATTCTATGAAGCCAACATCACCCTAATACCATAGCCACATAAAGATGCCACAAGAAAAATACAGACCAATCTCTCTAATGAAACTAGATGCTAAAATCCTCAACAAAATACTTGCTAATCATATTTAACAACACATCGAATGAATTATACACCATGACCAAGTGGGTTTCATCTCTGGTATACAAGGATGGTTCAACAAAAAATCAATGTAACATACCTCATTAACAGAAAAAAGAAAAAATCACATGACCATCTCTATTGATGCAGAAAAATCATTTGACAAAATACATCATAATTTCTTGATAAAAAACACTTCAAGAGATAGGAATAGAAGGAAACATCCTCAACATGATAAAGGGTATATATGAAAAACCCACAGCTAACATCACACACAAAGGTGAAATGCTAAAGGCTTTCCCTTTAAGATCTGGAATAAGACAAAGTTGCCCACCGTTACTGCTCTTATTTAACATTGTGTTAGAAATACCTGCTCAAGTACTTAGGCAAGAAAAAGATATAAAAGACATCCAAATTGGAAAGGAAGAAGAAAACATTTCACTATTTGCAGATGACATGATCCTATACATAGAAAGCCCTGAGAAATCTACAACAAAGCTTCTAGAGCTGATAAATGAATTCAGTAATTTGGCAGAATATAAGATCAATATGCAAAAGTCAGTAGCATTTCTGTACACCAATAATAAGCAATCTGAGGAAGAAATCAAGAAAAAAATCCATTTACAATAGCAACTGAAAGAATCAAATACCTAGGAATAAACTTACCTAAAGATGTAAAGGACTTGTACACAGAAATCTACACAACATTGTTAAAGGAAATCAAAGAAGACCTAAATAAATGGAAGATTATTCCATGTTCATGGATTGTAAGACTAAACATCTTTAAGATGTCTGTCCTACCCAAATTGATTTACAGATTTAATGAAATCCCAATAAAAAAAATTACAATGGTATTTTTCACTGAATTGGAAAAGCTAATTATGACATGTATTTTCAAGGGAAAGGGGCCCTGAATAGCCAAAAACATTGAAAAAGAAAAATGAGATCAGAGGAATCATGCTACCTGACTTTAAAGCATTTTACAAAGCTACAGTGGTCAAAACTGCATGGTACTGGTACACTGATAGACATACTGAACAATGGAACAGAATTGAGAATTCTGATGTAGATCCTTGCATATATAGTTAACTGATTTTTGACAAGGCCACTAAGCCCACTCACCTGGGACAGAATGGCCTCTTCAACAAATGGTGCTTGGAGAATTGAATATCCATATCCAAAAGAATGAGAGAGGATCACTGTCTCATGCCTTATACAAAAATTAACTCAAGATGGATCAAAGACCTAAATATAAGAACCAAGACCATAAAGCTCCTAGAAGATAATTTAGGGAAGCATCTAAGGATCTTGCAGTAGGAAATGGTTTCATAAACTTTACACCCAAAGCACAAGCAATGAAAGATAAAATAAATGGGACCTCTTCAAAATTAAAAACTTTTGCACCTCAAAGGAGTTTGTCAAGAAGGTGAAAAGGCAGCCTACTCAATGGGAGAAAATATTTGGTAACCATATATCTGATAGGGGCCTAATATCCAGCATATATAAAGAAATCCTACACTTTGAAAATAAAAAGACAAACAACCCATTTAAAAAATGGGCAATGATTTGAATAGACACTCCTCTAAAGAAGAAATACAAATGGCTAAAAAGCACATGAAAATATGCTCAACATCATTAGCTATTAGGGAAATGCAAATCAAAACAACAATGGGATATCATCTTATACCCATTAGACTGGCAGCTATTAAAAAACAGAGGACTACAAGTGTTGGAGAGGATGTGGAGGAATGGGAACCCTCATCTGCTGCTGGTGGGAATGTAGAATGGTCCAGCCATTGTGGAGGACAGTTTGGCAGTTCCTCAAAAAATTAACTATAGAACTGTCACATGATCCAGCAATTCCACTGCTGGGTATATACTCACAAGAATTGAAAGCAGAGACATGAACAGATATATGCACACCAATGTTCATAGTAGAATTATTCACTATTTCCAAAACTTGGAAGCAACCCAAGTGTCCATCAACAGATAAATGGATAAGTAAATTGTGGTATATACGTACAATGGAATATTACTCAGCTGTAAGAAGGAATGCAGTATTAACACACGGGACATCAAGAATGAACCTTGAAGATCTTATGTTGATTGAAGTAAGGCAGTCATTGAAGGACAAATATTACATGACCTCCCTGATATGACTTAAGCAAATTGAGCAGACTCACAGAGCTAGAGTCTGGAAGATAGGTTATCAGGAGACAGAAAGGGAGTAGAGGATGGTGAGCTGATGCTCAATATGGGCAAAATCTATGATAAGGTGGAAGGGAGTGGTTGGGCAGTGAATGGGGGTGATAGTGGTGCAGTGATGTGATTGCTTCAATGGTGCTGGAATGTGAGGGGGAGAAGGGGGGTGGTTGGGTTGGACTATCCATGGAACTGAGAGAAGGCTGGAGGAAGGATCAGGTGAACTCTGATGATTTCTAGGTTTGTGCTTAAAACTACAATGATGGGAATCTTCTTCTGGAAAATATTGCAGGGGAAGCTTAGTGGTGCAGGACATTGGGGATGGGGGTATATGCAGGATAGAGTGCACCTGGAGCATGCTTCTGTGGAATATGAAAGTGTTCATCTTGTCAGTGTGTTATCTCAGTGGGTGGAGACCCACACAATAAACAGGAAAATATTAGGCGTCCTGCTACGTTTGCAATTAGAGGGGCAAGAATCTCTCGAGAACATAGGCAGTGCCTAATAAAAGAAAACAGACCAATATGTCAAGACCTAAATATTATTACATGTAACTATGAACCTTATTCTTCAAAAATTGAAACTTAGAGGTTACCATAGGTTCCTGAGGGGAGTGGAAGGGAGGTATAGAATAAATGGAACATAGAGCATTCTTAGGGCATTGGAATTATTCTGCATGATCTTGCAATGACAGATACAGTCCATTTTAAATTTTGTCAAAACCTATAAAAGTGTATGGTGCAAAAGGTAAACTATAATGGAAACCATTGGCCATGGTTAGTAGCAATGCTTCAATATTTGTATATCAATTGTAATAAATGTACCATACACATGTAAAATGTTATTAATAGGGGAGAGTTGGAGAGGGGGAGGGGGTTGGGTATGTGGGAATCCCCTATATTTTCTATGTGATTTTCTGTAACCTAAATCTTCTTTGAAGATAAAGCAAAAAAAAAAAAAAAAAAAAAAGACACTTGGGGAACATACAGAAGAAATTGTCACCATACATAAAAGATAACAGATCTTACAGTGATGAAAGACACATTTTAAAATTTATTTTTTATTTTTACTTTTATCTTTGTGTTTTGTTATTTATTATTAATATTATTTTAGTTATTTTTTGTTTATTTTATTGGCTTTGTTTTTGGGGAGGTTTTTGGATCACAGAAGGATCACGACTGTGGCAGGGGAGGGTCACTGGTGTAGGGTGTCAGTGATGGGGGGATGTGTGTGTTTGGAGGGGTGCACCTGGGACATGCCTCTATGGCATATGAATATGTTCAAGTGGTCATGGAGTGTTGTCTCAGTGGGTGGAGACTCACACAATAACCAAAAGAATATAGAATTCCCATCCTGGGAAGTCCTGCTACATTCTCTAATAGAGTGGTAAGTATTCCTAGAGTACATGGGCAGTGCCTAGCAAAGGAGGACAGACGATTACACTAGGCCCTTGATATTGATGGTTGTACTTAGGAACCTTTTCTTGTGAAATTGAAACTTAGCCTAGTATTATATATTGCCTAAGAGTTACCTCTTGAAAGCCTCCTTGATGCTCAAATGTGGCCTCTCTCTAAGCCAAACTCAGCATATAAACACACTACTTTCCCCACTATATTGGACATGACTCCCAGGATGAGACTCCCTGGCACAAAGGGATTATTACCAAGTGCCAACCAGAGATGCATTTGGAAAAATGACCCTGACCAAAAGGGGGAAATAGTAAATACAAATGAGTTTTTATGGCTAAGAGATTTCAAAGTGAGGTGGGAAGTCATTCAAGAGGTTACACTTATTCACATCTCAGCAGGATCTCATTGACATCCACAGTAAACAGTGCCTCAAACAGCGGGGCTCATGAGGACTCTAGAGACATCTAGACACTATAGGCAGGACAGAGAATTCCAGGAATGTGGCACCCTGTTAGTGGGCCTTACTTTGGAATATATGCTCCCCAATGTTCCAGAGTTAGACTCATTTATTAATTTCCCTACACATGGCTCTTCTGCCCTTTTTATTTGAACCTATAATTAGCACTATACTCATTAAATATATGTCCCAGAGTCTTAACTCTTCAGTCTGTTCATACGCTAGTTGAGCCCTGAATCTCAGCACAGTTGCAACACCTACTCTCCAGTTCATTGGACTCACCCAGGACAACTAACAAGGAGATGATGATGGACAACGCCCATCCCAAAAAACAGAGTATCTACAACTGCAAGCAGGACAGTTCCATCCATCTGCCCCATGTGATCTAAGCCCCCTCTTAATCAGAAACAGAGTGGGCATCACCATCCCAAAATTCTCAAGATTGAGGAATTAGCAAACTTAAGGGAGGAATGCAACTATGGACTAAAGTAGACTTATGATTATTCTAGCAATGGAAGAACTTGTACATTGATATAAGGTCAATGGCCACCAGAGGTTCTGAGGGGAGGGTTAGGGAAGAATAGATGTAACATGGAGCATTTTGGGGACATTAGAATTGTCCTTCATGACATTGCAATGATGGATACAGGCCATTATATGTTGGCGTTTGGGAACTGGGTCGGTGAAAACGGTGCCGCGGATGAGAAAGAAAGAGAAGAAGAAACTGGGATCAGGGGTCTCTTCGTCCGATATGGAGAGAAGAGCCCAGCCACCTCACAAAGTGTGCCTTTTATTCTGGCTTTAGAACAAAGAAAACACCAGTGAGCATGTGCAAGGCAACAGATACTTGACAGTTACATCTTCCTGAAATCAACAAATCTTAAAGGTCAATAGCTCAGTTCTTTGTTACATTTCTGCAATTCACAGGCATAATTTCAGGATGTTTCCCCACCCAGCTCCTAGCATGAGACTGGAGGGCTTGTTTATTACATTCCAAGGTGACCTGCTTTCTGTCAGTAATCATGGCCTTTAATTGAAACTCCATCAATTATACATTTTGTCAAAACCTATAAAATTGTGTGGTGCAAAGTGTAAACTATAGTCCATGGTTAGTAGCAATGCTTCAATATGTGTTCATCAATTGTAATAAATGTACCACACTAATGAAAGATGCTGTTAATGGGGAAAAGTGTGGGAGGGAGAGGGGGTAGGGTATATGGGAATCCCCTATATATTTTTTTTTTAATTTTTTT
>JAQZBX010095873.1:0-11864 GCA_029593785.1 Cabassous unicinctus
ATTCAACTTGCATGTAGAATTCTTGACATCCCCATGATTAAAAAAAAATGTTTTATTGAGATATACTAAACCAACGTCTTTTTATCCAATGTGTCCTTTCCCAGGTCCCTGGTATTTTCACAGGGGTGTTATTTCATCTCTTCATTCATTACTAAATTTTTTCAATAGCTCTAAAATAATTATAATAAATTAAGAAATACCACATATATGAAAAAAATATATCCACCTCTCCATCCATTTGTTGACACTGACATACATAGTTGTTTTTCTGACTGCCCTTGAACATTTTTTTTGTTTATCTATAAGTTTTATTGATATGTGATCTCATACTACTTTATGTGGGCAAAGTGAACAATGAATGGTTTTTTAAAAGCTGTTGGAAAGGTCTTTATTTTAAAATTATGAATTGAAATGGAAATTAGATTGAAAGAAACTTAATTTTAAAAGGGAGTGTAGTTAAATCGATAATTCTGAGGAGATCTTTTTCTATGGTTTCATGATTGTTTACTGAATGTTTAGAAGGCTCCATATTTTGTTTCAAGGAATCCATTCCTGATTTTCTGGACATCTTTGGTCTGTTCTTGAGTGCAGAGAGATTGTGATGCCGGTGTCCATATATAAATAACTGCACTTATGACACACTCTAATTTTTTAGAAATTATTGGAAATAAAATCAAACTCATACTTACAAAGAAACAGAAACCACATATACAGAAATGAAAACACTGGAACTCTGAGTAAAAATAAATCCCAGCCTCCCAATTTCTCATACAGCTCATGAAGGATTTTGCCAACACCCAGAATTGAAAAGGGACTTGTAGGGTCGACAAGGTGAAAAAGAGTGATGTGAGTGTTTCAAGATATCATGAGGGAAAGGGATGTTTCATAAAATTCAAGGACCTAATGCATCAAGGAGAATGTGCTGCCTGCCATTCTATGCACATGTCATTATAGCCTCCAACAATTAAGAAACACAAAAGGAACACCACTTTAGAGAAATAGGTAATTCCAAAATTTCATATTTGTCTATCAACACCCTCTTTCTCTTAATATATATCTTTAGTGATGCATATCAATCGTACATGTACATACAGAAACTTGAAGGTTAGAGCAGAAATCACGATCTTATAAATTAAAGGGGCCTAATACCTTACAGTAGTCCCATGCACACATCTCCAGCAAATCTTGAATTGTGATTCATTTTTTAAAATATGCAAGAACATTTATGAAACATGACTAATAAATATTACACATGTCTCAACTTGGGTGTACAATTCTTGACACCTGCACGATATTTTAAACAAATCTGTTTTATTGTGACATATTAAACCAATATCTTTTGTATGCAATGTGTACATTCCCTGGTCCTTGGTTTATTCACAGTGGTGTGCATTCATCTCTTCAATCATTCTCAAACATTTTCAACAGCGCTATAATTATTATAATTTAAAAAACACCAGTAAAATAAAGAAGAAGTTATTCCCCTCCCAATCCATTTGATGACTCTGACATATATAGGTGTTTTTCTGGCTGCCCTTGACCAACTTTTTTTCTTTATCTATCAGTTTTATTGATATGTGATCCCATACTGAATCATGTGGACAGTGTGAACAATGAATGGATTTTTTAAAGTTGTTGAAAAGGTCTTTTTTTTTTAAAATTATGAACTAAAATGGATATTAGATTGAAAGAAAATGTTAATTTTAAAACGGTGTATGGGTAAATCAAAAATTCTGAGGAGGTCTTTTCCCATGATTTCACTATTGTTTACTGAATGTTTAGAAGGCTCTGGATTTTGTTTCATCGAATCCATTCCTTATTTCCTGAACTTCATTGGGCTGTTATCCAGTGCAAAGAAATTGTGATGAAAGTATCCATAAATAAATATTAGCTCTTATGACATATTGCAATTTTTTGCAAGTATAGGAAATAAAGTCAAATTCCCTCTTATAAAGAAACAGAATCCACATATATACCAATGAATACCCAGGAACTTTGAGAACAAACAGCTCTTAGGCTCCAAATTTCTCCTATGGCTTATGAAGGAATTTGCCAACAGCCAGAAGAGAAAAAGGGACTTCTAGGGTCCCCAAGGTGAAAAAGTGTGACTCAAATGTTTACAACATATCATGGTGGACACAAATTGTTCATTAAAGTCATGGACCTAATACATGAAGCAGAGTGTAAAGCCCTCCATTCTATGCATGCATGATTATAACCTACAAAAATGAAGAAACACAAAAGGAGGACCACTTTAAAGAAATAGGTAATTCCAAAGCTTCATATTTGTCTCTCACCGCCATCAGTCTCATAGTATATATATTCAGTAATGCATATCAGTCATGCATGAATATACATAATCTTGCAGTCGATGGCAGAAATCATGACCTTAGAAAATAAAGGGACATAACACCTTGCAGTGGTGTCATACACACATCTTCAACAGAAAATTAAATTGTGATTCATTTTTAAAGTTAGCCATAGCATTTCTGAAACATAACTAATAACTATTATACATGGGTCAACATGGACGTACAATTCCTGACATCCTCACGATTTTTAAAACAAATCTATTTTATTGAGACATATTAAACCAAAATATTTTTTTCAATGTGTGCATTCCCTGGTCCTTGGTATATTCAAAGTGGTTTGCATTCATTTCTTCAATCATTATAAAACTTATTCCATAGCTCTATAATAATTATAATAAAGAAAGAAATATCAGAACAATAAATACGAATTTATTCACCTCTCAATGCATTTTTTGACACTGACATACACAGTTGTTTTTCTGGATGTCCTTGAACAAATTTTTTTGTTTAGCTTTTATTTTTATTAAAATGAGTTCCCATTCTACATCATGTGCCAAAGTGAACAATGAATGGCTTAATTAAAGATTTTGAAATGGTCTTTATTTTAAAATTATGGACTGAATTGGATATTAGATTGAAAGAAAATGTTAATTTTAAAAGGGTTTTCCATGATTTCATGATTGTTTAATGAATGTTTAGAACACTCCAGATTTTGTTTCAAGGAGACAATTCCTGATTTTCTGATTATCATTGGGCTGTTCTAGAGTTCAGAAATATTGTGATACAGGTGTCCATATATAAAAACCTGCTCTTATGACATATGGTAATTTTTTAGAAAGTATTCAAAATAAAATCAAATTCATTTTTACAAAGATACAGAATATACATATACAGAAACAAAAACCCAGGAACTCAGGGAACAAATAGTTTCCTGCCTCCAAAATTCTCCTATGCCTTATGAAAGACATTGTCAAAACCCAGAAGAGAAAAAAGGAATTGTAGGGTCCATAAGGTGACAATGAATGACTCGAATGTTTACAAGATATCGTGGGCGAGAGGAATGGTTCATAAAAGTCAAGGGCCTAATCCATCAAGCAGAGTGTACCACCCTCCATTATAGGCAAGTGTGATTATAGTCTCCAACAATAGAGAAACAAAGAAGTAAAATCACTTTTGAATTATAGGCAAATCCAAAGCTTCATATTTGTCTCTCACCACCTTCTTTCTCTTAATATATATATTTAGTGATGCATATCAATCATACATGAACATATATAAGCTTGAAGACTAGAGGAGAAATCACGACCTTAGAAAACAAAGGGGTATAACACCTAACAGGGGTCCCATACCCACGTCTCCAGTAGAAATCTGAATTGCTATTCATTTATAAAAACTGTCCAGTGCATTTCTGATTCACAACTAATAACTATTATATACGGCTCAACTGGGGTGTACAATTCATGAAGTCCCCATGATTTTAAAATAAATCTGTTTTATTGAGACGTATAAAACCAATATCTTTTTTATCCAATGTGTTCTTTCCCTGGTTCTTGGTATATTCACAGTGGTGTACATTCAACTCTTCAATCATTATTAAACCTTTTCAATAGCTCTATAATAATTATGAAAAATATAAAAAAAATCAGAAGAATAAAGAAGAAATTATTCCCCTCTCAAAAATTGTGTTGAGACTGACATAAATAGGGGTTTTTCTGGGTGTGCTTGAGCAAATATTTTTGTTTATCTATCAGTTTTATAGATATGTGATCCCATACTGCATCATTTAGACAAAGTGAACAATGAATGCCTTTTTAAAAGCAGTTGAAAATGTACTCGTTTTAAAATTATGTACTGAAATGGATATTAGATTGAAAGAAAATGTTAATTTTAAATGGCAGTGAAGAGAAAGCAATTATTCAGAGGAGATCTTTTCCATGATTTCACGATTGTTTACTGAATGTTTTGAAGGCTCCACATTTTGTTTCAAGGAAACCATTCCTGATGTTCTGGACATATTTGGGATGTTCTGCAGTGTAGATATTTTGATGCAGGTATCCATATATTACTACCTGCTCTTATGACATATTGTAGTTTTTGAATGTATTGGAAAAAAAATCAAACTCATTCTGACATAGACACAGAATCCACATATACACAAATGAAAACCCAGGATTTCAGTGTACATATAGGTCCCAGGCTCCAAATATCTCCTATTCATTATGAAGGAACTTGCCAACAACCAGAAGAGAAAAAGGAATTGTAGGGTCCAAAAAGTGACAAAGAGAGACTCAAATGTTTTTAAGAAATCATAGGGGGACAGGAATGGCTCATAAATATCAAAGACCTAATCCATTAAGCAGAGTGTACCACCTTCCATTCTATGCCTGAGTGATTATAGCATCCAAAAATGATGAAACAAAAAAAGACCACTTTAGAGAAATAGGTAATTCCAAAGGTTCATATTTGTCTCGTACCACCCTTTCCCTTAATGTATATTTTTAGCGATGCTTATGAGTATACATGAACATATATAATCTTGATGCCTAGAGCAGAAATCATAGCTTTAGAAAATAAAGGGGCATAACCTCTTACAGTGGTCCCATCTCCAGGAGGAGATTGAATTGTGTTTCATTTTCAAAAATTGGCCAGAGCATTTCTGAAACATGACTAATAACTCTTATCCTTGGCTCAACTTTGGTGTACAAGTCCTGACATCCCCACGATTTTTTAAACAAATCTGTTTTATTGATACATATAAAACCAATATCTTTTTTATGCAACGTGTACATTCCCTGGTGCTTGGTATATTCCCAGTGTTGTGCATTCTTCTCTTCGATCGTTATTAAACCTTTCAGTAGCTCTAAAATAATTACAATAAATAAAAACCAGAAGAAGAAAGAAGAAATTATTAACTCTCAATCCTTTTGTTGACACTGACCTATGTAGGTGTTTTTCTGGCTGTTTTGAACAACGTTTTTTGTTTATCTATTAGTTTTATTTATTTATTTATTTATTTATTTATTTTTATTGTAGGTAAATTTCAAATTTCTCACAATAGAAACCAATTATTGTAAAATGATATTAATATATATGCATATATTTGGATTTCCTTATATAAATGTTATTTTTTTCTTATATATTTAAAAATTTGCTTAGATTACATAAATGTTACACAAAAATTACAGGGATTCCCATTATCTCCACCTCCCATACCTCCCATAACAACTCATAAACATCTTTCATTAATGTGGCACATCACCTTCAATGGATATATGCATCCTGGGGCTTTGCCACTAAGCATAGACTACAGTTCACATTGTAGACCGCACTGTCTCCCACACAGTTCTGCATGCTATATACTGATATAAAATGGCCTATATCCATCGCCACAATATCAATCAGGACAAACACCAAGTCCTGAAAAAGCCCCTGTTTTACAACTGCACATCCCTACCCTGCCCCAAAAGCATCTAGTGTCCACTGGCTCCAACTCCCTGTTATAATTTCTTCCATTGCTTGAATCACAATATGTCTACAACTGATTACCATTAAGTCCACTCTAGTACATAGCACTTCCCCCAATCCTGAGGGGACTGGAATTGTGATGTCCACCCCAACTCCAAGTGAGAGTGGAATTATATGCCATGGATACAATGGATGGGATTATCCTGCCTTCAGCTGCAAGCTCTCACCATTCCCTGGGTTGGCTGTTGTCTATTATTGTGTCCTCACAAGCTGACTTGTGTGAGTCCATTAAGCTGTAGAATAGGTGTTGCAGCTCCACTGAGATTCCAGGCACAGCTGGCACACAGGCAGGCAAGAGGCTCCAGTCTTTGGAAGTACACTTACAAACTCCAGCCTCACATATAGGTTTGAATAGAAGGGACTGATGGACCATGTGCAGGGAGGACTTATTTGAGTCCTACTCTGTCACTGTCAGGAGCACAGATTCCAAAATACAGCCCACTGATAAGGCGTCAATCTCTGGGGCTATCCCACCATATATAGGACCTGGGCGTCTTCAGAGCCCTCACGAGGCCCTCTGTGTGGAATGATATGCACTTTGGTGTTCTATGAGATCCTACTGAAGTGTGGGGAAACATTACTCTGGGATGACCTCCCGACTCTCTGAAGTCTCTTAGCCACATGAACTCATTTGTCTTTACATTTTCCCCCTTTTATTCAAGGTCTTTTTCTAGTTGTGTTTCCAGTTGGCCCTTGGTATTAATCCCTCATTGCCAGGGAGGCTCATTCCTGGGAATAACGTCCCACGTTGGGGGGTAGGTAATGAATTCATATGCTGAGTTTGGCTTAGAAAGAGGCCACATTTGAGCAACAAGATGGCTCTCAGATGGCAACCCTTTGGCACCCAATAGTAGTAGGCCATGTTTCAATTACAAGAACAAAGACCCATAATGCTATTCATCAATAATAAGAACCCAACAATGGGCCATCCTCTTTTGCCAGACTCTGCCTCTGCCCTCAGGGGACTTTTGCTGCTCCTTTGAAGAATGTGGTAGAGCTCTCTTTAATATTAATATGAAAACGAAATAATAATGATAAACTTAAATGCAAGAGATAAAATACAAGGAAACTCAGACAACAAGAAATAAAAATAAAATATAATTAAAGGATTGGGGCATTCAAAAAAAGAAAATGGGAAAAAACATAAGAAATTTTTAAATTTATATTTTTTTCTCCTTTTTATCACTTTATTATTGGATGTCCAGTGTTTACCATGACTCCTTCCCCCTCACATTTGCCAGTGTCTCCCAAATTTTCATGTAGTTTTCAAAGAAGTATTAGGTCACAGCAAAGTCACACACGGAATACTAGAGATTCCCATATACCTAACTTCCCTCCCCCTTCCCCCCCCTTATTAAATCTTTGTGTGTGTGGATGGTAGCATTATTATAACTGTTATACAGATAGTGAAACATAGCTACTAAACATTGTCAATGGTTTACAGTATATTTTACAATTTAGATGGTCCAGTTTAATAATTTTTGATATTTATCATGCCCTGTGTTCATTACTGTAAGTTAATGGAAAAAATTTACAATGATAACTAAATACCCCATTTGATCTTTTCTGTTCCTTCCTCCCCATCCCTATGGGGCATATGACACTCCCTGTCTTGACTCATGGGATGACATTATTCACAGTTACATGCCCTGGGTATTCTAACCTGCCCTTCCTAATCTACACACCTCTTAATCCTGCACCACCAATCCCTGAAATATCACTACCCACCTGTCCTTTCCTTCAATATGCATCTATAATTTATCATGTTACCCTAGATTTTATTCATATGGGTGATGGCTCAAAAGTTATTCTTCTCTCTCTCTCCCTTGTTAACCTACCTTTCAGACAGTGGTGCTTAGAGACTGCTCAATTTCCTCAATTCAAATCAGTGAGGTCATATACTGTTCATCCTTCAATGCCTGGCTTGCTTCACTCAACATAAGGTCATCAAGGTTCATCCATGTTATTCCATGTGTTAGCACTTTATTGCCTCTAACAACAGAGTAATATTCCATTGTATGTATGAACCACATTTTGCTTATCCATTCATCTGTTGATGGCACGGGGCTGATTCCAACTTTTGGCAATTGTGAACAATGACACTATGAATATTGGTGTGCATAAGTCTGTTCGTGTCTTTCATTTCAAATCTTCTGGGTATATACACAGCAGTGGAATTTCTGGATCATACGGAAGATCTATTGTTAGTTTTCTGAGGAATTGCCAAACTGTCCTCCACAGAGGCAGGAACATTCAACCATGCCACCAGCAGTGGATGAGTGTTCCTATTCCTCCACACCCTCTCCAACACTTATATTCTGTTGTTCTTTTAATAGCTGCCATTCTGATGGGTGTAAGATAGTATCTCACTGTGGTTTTAATTTGCGTTTCCCTAATAGCTAGTGATGTTGAGCATTTTTTCATGTGCTTTTTTACCATTAGTATTTCTTCCTTGGAGAATTGTCTTTCAGGTCACTTGCCCATTTTTTCAATGGGCTGTTTGTCTTTTTATTTTCGAGGTGTAGAGATTCTTTATATATGCAGGATATTATGCTCCTATCAGATATATGGTTGTCAAATATTTTCTCCCATTTGGTACGCTGCCTTTTTATTTTCTCAGTAACATCCTTTGAGGTGCAGAAGTTTTCAATTTTGATGAGATCCCATTTTTCTATTTTTTTCTCTTGCTGCTCGTGCTTTGGCTGTGAAGTTCATGAAACCATTTCCTATTACAAGGTCCTGTAGATGCTTCCCTACATTATTGTCCAAGGTCTTTATTATTTTGGCTGTTATATTTAGATATTTGATCCATCTTGAGCTGATTATTTATAAGATATGAGATGGTATTCTTCTCCCATTCTTTTGGATATAGATATTCAGTTCTCCAAGCACCACTTGTTTAAGAGGCCATTCTCTCCCAACTGAGTGGGCTTGGTGGCCTTGTCGAATATCAGATGACTGCAAATGCGAGGATCTATATCAGAATTCTCTATTCAGCTCCGTTTTTCAGTAGGTCTATCCTTGTTCAATTACCATGCAGTTTTGATCACTGTAGCTTTGTATTATGTTTTAAAGTCAGGTAATGTGATACCTCCATCTTCTTTTATCTTTTTCAATATGTTTTTGTCAATTCAGGACCTTTACTTCTCCAAATATATTTTGTGGTTAGTTTTTCCATTTCCTAAAAAATACAGTGCCAATGTTTATAGCGATTGCATTAGATCAGTAGATTAGTTTTGGTAAGATAGACATCTAGATGATGTTTATTCTTCCTATCCATGAACAGGGAATATTTTTTTCATTTATTTAAGTCCTCTTTGATTTCCTTTAACATAGTTGTGTACTTTTCTGTATGTAAGTCCTTTACATCTTTAGTTAAATTTATTCCTAGGTGTTTGATTCTTTGTGTTACTATTTTAAGTGGTATTTTTTCTTGATTTCCTGCTCAGATTGCCCGTTATTGGTGTGCAGAAACGCTACTGAGTTTTGAGCATTGATCTTATAGCCTGTAACGTTACTGAACTCCTTTATAAATTCTAGAAACTTTGATGTAGATTTCTCAAGGCTTTCTATGTATAGGATCATGTCATCTGCAAATAATTAAATTTTTACTTCTTCTTTTCCAATCTGGATGCCTTTTATATCCTTTTCTTGTGTCAGTGCTCAAGCAAGTACTTCTAAGACAATGTTATATAGGAGTGGTGATCATGGGCATCCTTGTCTTGTTCCCGATCTCAGATGGAAGGCTTTCAGGATTAAACCACTAAAACTGATGATAGCTTTTGGATTTTCATATATACCCTTTATCAAATGCAGAAACTTTCCTACTATTCCTATCTTTTGCAGTGTTTTTATAAGTAAAGAATGCTGTATTTTGTCAAATGCTTTTTCAACATCTATAGAGATGATCACGTGATTTTTTTCTGTTAATCTGTTTATGTGGTGTATTTCATTGATTAATTTTCTTATATTGAACCATCCTTGCATACCCGGGATGAAACCCAATTGGTCATCGTGTATAATCCTTTCGATATGTTGTTGAATGAGATTAGCAAGTACTTTGTTGAGGATTTTAGCATCTAGCTTCATTAGAGAGTTTGGTCTGTATTTTCATTTTTTTGCTGTCTCTGTTTGGTTTTGGCATTAGGGTAATGTTGGCATCATAGAATGAGTTACACAATATTCTTTCTTCTTCTATTTTTTGGAAGAGCTTAAGAAGAATTGGTGTTAACTCTTTCCAGAATGTTTGGTAGAATTCAGCTGAGAATCCATCTGATCCTGGGCTCTTCTTTCTTGGGAGGTTTTTGATGACTGAATGCATCTCTTTACTTGTAATTGGACTACGTTCATCAATTTCTTCTTTCATCAATATAGGCTTTTCGAGAATTTGTAGAATTTTGTCCATTTCCTCTAAATTATCTTTCTTGTTTTCATATAATTATGCAAAGTATCCTCTTATGATATTCTTTCTTTCTGTGGGGTCAGTAGTGATATCCCTTTGCTCATTCCTTATTTTGTGTATGTACCTCTGCTCTCTCTTTTTCTTTGTTAATGTGGCTAAGAGTTTTTCAAATTTATTGATATTCACGAACAACCAGTTTTTGGTTTTGTTTATTGTTTCTAGTGCTTTCTTATTCTCTATTTCATTTGTTCTGCTCCAATCTTTGTTATTTCCTGGTTTCTACTTCTCTTTGGTTTAGTATGTTGTTGTATTTCCTAATCCTCAAGTGTGCAATTAGATCTTCAATTTTAGATATTTCTTCTTTTTTAATATCTGTTTTTATGGCTATGAACTTCCCTCTCAGGACAGCTTTTGCTGCATCCCATATGATTTCATATGTTGCGTTGTAATTTTCATTAGTTTCAAGGTAGTTAGTGATTTCTTTTGAGATTTCCTCATGAACCCACTGTTTGTCTAAGAGTGTGTTGTTTAACTTTCATATCCTTGTGCCTAGCCAATTTCTCTGGCCCTTACTGATTTCCAATTTCATTCCGTTTTGGACAGAGAAATTACTTTGTATAATCTCAATCTTTCTGAATTCATTGAGAGTTGTTCTGTGGCCTATCAGGTGGTTTAACTTGGATTAGGATCCATGTGCACTTGAGAATAATGTAAATCCTGCTGTATTTGGCTGTAGTGTTCTGTATAGGTCTATTAAGTCCAGGTACTCTAATGTATTTTTGACAGCCTTTGATTCTCTATTGATTATCTGTCTAGATGTTCTTTCTGATGATGATGATGGTGTATTAAAGTCCCCTGCTATAATTGTAGAGGCATGTATTTCTCCACTTAGGTTTTCCAGAGTTTGCCTCCTGTATTTTGAGGCACCCCGATTAGATGCAAAAATGTTTATGATTGTTCTCTCTTCTTGAGAGATTACTAGTTTTACTTATATATAGTGTCCACCTTTTTCTCTTACAATAGTTTTGCATTTAAAGTCTATTTTGTCTGTTATTAGAATAGCTGCTCCTGCCCTTTTTTTCTATTGTTAGCTTGTAAAATTTTTTTTCCAGCCACTCACTTTCAGCCTCTTTGAATTCCTGGGTAGAAGGTGGGTTTCTTGTTGACAGTATATAGATGGATAATATTTCCTTATTCATTCTGCCAATCTGCGTGTCTTGATTGGTGAATTTAATCCATTAAAAATCAGAGTTATTACTCACAACGAATTTCTAACTTCAGCCATTTTAACTTTGGATTAATGTATGTCATACGTTGTTTTGTTTCTGTTTTTGAATTTTTAATTGTTGTTAAACTCTCCTTCAACTCTATCTCCCTTGTTTTTTCCTTTCAATGTGTATAACTTCCTTTAGTATTTCTTGAAGTGCAGGTTTCTTATTGACTTACTCTTTTAATTTCTGTTTATCTGCGAATATTTTGAACTATCCATCATTTTTTAATGCCAGTTTTGCTGGATAGAGAATTCGTGGCTGGAAGTTTTTGCTTTTAGTTCTTTGTCTCTATTTTTTGTCTCTATTTTTTTTTTTGCATTTGTTTACATAAATGTTATTTGTTATATATATATA
>JAQZBX010095874.1:0-11866 GCA_029593785.1 Cabassous unicinctus
CAGGCACAGTCCCCCCAAATATCATCAAGGCCTCTATTTCTCCCAACAGCTTAATCATAATGTTTTACAATGATGCTTTTCCTTTTTAATTGTCTACCTGCATATAAAAACAACGGCCTGTTTATTGTAAATTATAATTTAACTACTAACCTAACTAGTTTAGAATTATTGCTACACAGTTAAGAAAAACAATAGTCTTACAAATTTAACTGTACATATGATTTCGGTGTAATGCCATATCTTACAAATAACCCTGGTTAATTTAAGCCTATATAGAAAATGAATTTCTTTAGATCTTTATAAGAATTTTAAAAAGTAAACTACAAGCAGGAAACTACTGCCTAGAAGATAGTTCAAAATCTTAATAACTCTTTAGCTAAAAACATAAAGTTTAACCACAAATCTAGCATATCTAATCTTAAACATCAGAGCAAGAACTACTATGCCATAAGTTACTGTTCCTAAAAAGTTAACATCCTGTCACCATGGAACTGAAAGCGCTTATCTCAAGTCTATATGACGTCTGCAACCTTACATAACTTCAAAGAGAATGCTTACGCTTGCCAAAAAATAGAATATAAAAACTGTGCTTATCTTACAATAAAGTCAGTCGTCAATTCTCACTTAATTTAATATGCGACTCATCATTTCTCGCCAATGCCCTTAACCACCTTCAGCCTGCTCCCTCGTGCCTCGGCTGGACCGCGGCAGTCTGGTATTAGGATAGCTACTCCTGCCCTTTTTTGGTATTGTTTTCTTGTAAATTTGTTTTCCAGCCATTCACTTTCAGCCTACTTGTCTCCTTCGGTCAAAGTTGGGTTTCTTGTAGACAGCATATAGATGGGTCATATTTCCTTATCCATTCTGCCAATCTGTTTCTCTTGACTGGTCAGTTTAATCCATTAACATTCAGTGTTATTACTCACAAGGAATTTCTTATTGCAGCCATATTTTCTGTGGGTTAACCTATGTCATGTGTTGTTTATATTTCTCTTTTTGTCTTTTTAGTTGTTCTTACACTCTCCCCAAACTCTCTCTCCTTTGTTTTTTCTTTTCAACTTGTAGAACTTCCTTTAGTATTTTTTGAAGTACAGGTTTCTTATTGGCATACTCTCTTAATTTCTGTTTATCTGTGAATATTTTGAACTCTCCATTATTTTTGAATGACAGTTTTTCTGGATACAGAATTTGTGGGTGAAATTTTTTTTTTAGTACTTTGACTATGTCATACCACTCTCTTCTTGTCTCCATAGTTTCAGATGGGAAATCAGCACTTAATCTTATTGTGCTTCCCTTGTATGTGATGGTTTTCTTTTCTCTTGCTTCCTTGAGTATTTATTCTTTGTCTTGAGCATTGGACATTTTGACAAGTATATGTCTTGGAGTTTGCCTGTTGGGATTTATACTGTTTGGGGTGCACTGTGCTTCCTGGACATGTACATCCATCTCTCTCAATAGGTTTAGGAAGTTTTCAGCGATTATTTCCTTCAACCCTCCTTCTGTTCCCTTTCCCTTCTCTTTACCTTCTGGGATGTCTATAATGCCTATATTTGTGCATTTTGTGTTGTCGGTTAAATCCCTGAGTCCTTGCTGGATTTATTCTATCATTTTCTCTATCTGTTCTACCATCTGTTTGATTTAAGATGTTTTGTCTTCCACATCACTAATTCTTTCTTCTGCCTGTTAAAATCTGCTGGTAATTGAATCCAGTGTCTTTTTGATTTCTTGGATTGTACCATTGATCACCATCATATCTGTTATATTTTTGTGTATGTTTACAATTTCTTCAGTATGTTCCCCCAGTGTCTTCTTAATATCCTTAATCTCTTCCTTCCCTTCATTAAGTTGGTCCATGATATTCATATGGAAAGCTTTGATTAGTTGTTAGATATCTGCATCTCTTCCTGGTTTTTAGTTTGTTCATTGGACTGGCCCATGTCTTTCTGTTTCTCAGTGTGGTTTGTAATTTTTTAGTGCCCTCTAGTCATCATTTTACCTAGATAGGTTTATTCTGTTGATTAGCTTCTTTCTCTGCTCTGGAGTTTTATATAGCTGGTGGTTCTGTGTGTGGGTTAAGTTTTCTCTATGACCCTTTGTCCTTCTAATTTTATTTACTTGCTTCTTTCTATGTTCCCTTGAAGGCAAAAATTTAGTGCCAGAAGAATCCAAAGATGTGAGAAAGGAAGAAGGAAAATAGTAATATTGATAAAAGTTAGAAGAGGGGGCATATAAGACTTAGTAAAATGAATATTTAACTCATATAGGCAGTGTAGAGTATTAAGGAATAAAGTGGAGTACCTAAAATGGACTTGGAAACAAAATAGTGGAAAATATATCTAATGATTTAGAATGCCAAAATTATGAGGAAAGAGAGAAAGAGTAAAGAAAGGAATGAAAGGAAAAAGTTGATAATAATTAAAAAAGAAGAAAACAGAATAGATAGAATAGAAATTGACACCCTTGACATTGTGGCGTAATGAAAAAAGATTATATGTAAACACCACAAGAGAAAGCAGAATGCAAAAAGATGACTGAAGGAAAAGAGATAGTGTTGGGAGACAATATCAATATAGACAGAGAATGAGAAATTATTGAAAAAGAAGCACAGCAAAGAAGAGATAAGGTAGCAGCACCTAATTTAAAAAAGAAGCACAGCAAAGAAGAGATAAGGTAGCAGCACCTAATTTAAAAAAGAAAAGACAAGAAAAGGAATAAAAGGCGGGGATGAAAAATGAAAGAAAAGCAAGAGACAACAAATAAACAAAGAAAAAACCAAACAACCACACAAGCAAGCAGTCATAGCTAAGGATGAACAGTGTTCCTTCTTGGGCCCTTGTGGAACCTCTCAGCCTGCTTGTGTTCATCAATCAATTGCCCTGCCAGGTTCTATCTGCAGGTTTTGAGGCAAATTTTAGCAATTAAACTAAGTTTAAAAAAATTTTTAAGTGAGTGTTTTCTTCTTTTTTTTTAAAGAGATATAAGGGACCCAAATGAAGGCCTCTTCTAGACCACCCCCTTCACCAAGAAGACCCTAAATAGGCTTGCGGAAACTAATCAAGCACTTCCAACTTCCTGGTCTCCCCAAGGGATCTGAAGCTCTGATGCTTGTCAGTGCAGAATGGTAAAATTGGCTGACTCCACCCCCTCCAGAGCCAAGCTTCAGTATTACCGGGCTGTTAGGTAAATCAGGCTTCCTCAGCAGATTCAACTCTCCCCTCAGCCTGGTGCCATTTCAAGCCAGTTTATTTGCTCCGCAAAGCTGTGAGGTGGTCCAGGCAACCAAACCCACAGGAAGGAAACCCCTCTCCACCTTCTTTCAGAACCCTCCCACTCTTAGAAAATGCTCCCTCTCACCGGGTTGCTGGCGGTAGTCAGGGTTTATCCCTAGGTAGCCAGATAGATCAACCTTCCTCAGCAGATTTGTCACTCCCTTCAATCTGGTGCCACTTCAAGCCAGCTATTTTGTTCCTCAAAGCTGGAAGGGATTCCTGGCAGCCAAATCCACAGAAAGGAAATCCCTCTTGACCCTCCACCAGAATCCTCCTACTCTCAGAGAATGCTCCCTTTCACCGGGTTACTGGCAGGAGTCATGTCTTGTCCCAGCTTTTTATCCTAAGGGTGTGGCTCAGCTATCTGTGTCTACTACCACAGCCAGGGGAAAAACTCATGAACCTTTCCTGAGCAATCCACCTCACTATCCAGCTCTCTCCAGATCAATGTCCCCAATGTTCTCACTCTGTACACCCCCCAGCACAGGCCACTCAGGGAGGATCCTGTCCCCAATCGGCCATCCACCGAGTGTGAGCTTGTGAGTGCCCTCCTAAATCGATGCCATCTTGCCCCTCCTGTCCAACTTTGTTTTTAAAATCTATTTCATCTAATGAAAGTAAAAGTTCTGCAGATTTTTATTTGTATTACTACATGCATGGAATATCTTTTTCTAGCCTTTCAGTTTAAGTCTATTTTTATCCTTGGGTGTAAGGTGAGTCTCTTATAGATAGCATAAAGATGGCTCATATTTTCTTATCCATTCCACCAGTCTGTGCCATTTTATTCGGGAGTTCAATCCATTAACATTCAATGATATTACTGTAAAGGTAGTTTTACTTCTTCCATTTTGATCTCTGGGTTTTATCTGTGAAATATTGTTTTTGCCACACATTTTACACTTTTAGGTACTTTTACTGATACCATCTTTATTTCTAGACTCTCTTCCAAACCTTGTACTCCTGTCTTCTTTTCAGGCTCTAGCACTCCCTTTAGTATTTCCTGCAAGCCCAGCCTCCTATTTATAAACTCTCTCAGTTTGTGCTTATCTGTGAATATTATAAACTCATCCTCTTGTTGGCAATTCAATCTTGCTGGATATAAGATTTATGGCTGGGAATTTATCCTCTTTCAGTTTCTTAAATATAGTACACCACCGCCTTCTTGTCTCCATGGTTTCTGATGAGAAATCAGTGCTTAATCTTTTTGGGCATCCCTTGTACATGATGAATCATTTTTATCTTTCTGCTTTCACAATTTTCTCTTTATCTTTGGCATTTGATATTCTGTTTAGTACTTGTCTCAGTGTAGGTCTTTTAGAATTATTCAGATTTGATTCATTGTGCTTCTTGGACACATATCTGTGTCCTTCAATTGAGTTGGGACATTTTCTATCATTATTTCCTCAAATATTCTACAACTTTTGCATTCTTATCTCCTTGGACCCCATGACATGTATGTTTGAAATTCTCTTGTCTTCATTTAGTTCTATGAGGCTCTGTTCAATATTTTCCATTATTTTCTTTATTTGTTTTTTGTTTGTTCATTTTCAGAAGCCCTTTCTTCAAGCTTCCTGATCTTTTTTTCTGCTTCTTCAAATCCACTGTTATATGCCCCCAGTGCATCTTTTAGGAGTTATCAGGGACCAAACACGGGACCTTAATGACTGGGCCACATCTGCTCCCCCTGCAGTGTATTTTTTATTTCATTTATTGATTCTTTTATTCCTGTAATGTCTGCTATTTTTTCTTTGTATACTTTCAAACTCTTCTTTGTCTTCACCCAGTGTCTTCTTAAAATCCTGAATCTCTCTAGCCATCTCATTGAATTTAGTAAGGGATTAGTTTGAACATCTGTGATTAGTTTTCTCAACTCCTTTTTTTCATCTAGAGTTTTAGTTTGTTCCTTTGAATGGGCCATATCTTCCTGTTTCTTAGTATGGCTTGCAAATTTTTGTTGGTGTCTTGGCATCTGATCTACTTGATGTATTTATTCTGGGCTCAGTTTCTCTCTGTAGTCTAGCACTTTCTCTTTTATTGGCTTTGGGCTACACCCCTTCTTTGATATTTGGTTTAACTTATTTTGGAAATTTATAATGGCTCATGTTTAGCCAATATGACTTTCTTTCAGTTATTTTTAATCTGTTTCTTTCCCTTTCTCTTTTTCTGGTGATGAAGTTGAAATTGAGTATGTGGTTGGTACAGTAAGCCATGGAGGCAAAATCTGCCCACAATTCCCCAGGAATGAATGAAATTTCTCTGATCATTCTCCACTGCCAGGAGAGGAGATGGAGCTGCAGCTATGTGTAGTAATCCAAGATCATTTGTAATTGCCCACAGAGACTTATGAAGCTCCATGCCTCTTCTTCCCTTGCCTGGGATGGGGATGGAACTGCAGATGTGGACAGGAAACTAAGTCATGGGGCAAAAAATTAACTGCAGCTGCCCAGAAGGAATGATGAAGCACCAGCCCACCTCCTCCCCTGCCATGGGCATGGATGAAGCCACATGTATGCCCAAAAATCTAGTCCATGCAGGCCAAAAGCAATTACATTTTCCTGGAGAGGCTGAGGGAGCAATGTCCCTCCTCCTGCCCAGTCAGGTGCAGGGATGGAGACACATATGTGTCCAATAGTCCACTCTGTGTGTGCAGAAAGCAGCTGCAGTTGACTGCAGAGGCTGAGGGTGCACTGTCTCTCCTGCACTGTCAGGGGCAGGGATGGAGCCACTGGTGTGCCCAAAAATCTTGTCTGTGCAAGTTGAAAGTGCCTGCATTTGCCTGGAAAGGTTAAGGAAAGAACTCCTCCCTCCTGTCCTAATTGGGACAGGAATGTAGCCACATGGGTGCTCAAGAGTCTAGTCCATGCAGGCCAAAAGTGGCTACAGTTGCCCAGAGTGGTTGGTGTAGGTACTCCTAGATTCCTCCCTGCTAGAGGTAGGGCTGGAGCCTAGGCAATGGCAGTAATTTTACTTGGGTGGAAAATAGCTGGTCACTACTTCACAGTGATTTTCAGTCAGCCTTCCTACCCCTCATGCTGGGGGAAGAGGTAAAAGAGAAGCTACCAGCCTCTTTCCAAAGCTGTACTTGGGATCAGGCTTTAGCCAGCATAAATTACTAATCAGTAGATGAAGTTGGTACTATCTCTTCCTCCCCCATTTTTTGGGAAGTGAAGCTTCCATCTCCAACCAAGGAGTACCTTATGAGGCATCTTGGCCTGCCAGCAGGGGATGGGCCCTGGGCTCCAAAGTATGGAGTGCTCTACTCACAAATCTTCACTGCAGATGGGCACTCTTCCTTTAATTCTTCCTAAACAGGTGATTTAGATAGCTCTGGCTAATTACTAACTGCAATGTAGGATGAGCTGACTCTTGGAACTCCCCACTCTGCCATCTTGCCTCTCCTCTCTGAGCCATTTGCTTCTATTTTAAATTTTATTTTCATTTTTTATTTGAGAAGTTGTGATCTCACAAAACAATCATACATATTGTGCAGAATTTCCATACATCACCTCTCCCCCAACAACTTGCATTGTTATGGAAAATTTGTTACAGATTATGAAAGAACCTGATCTATTACTGCCAACTATAGTTAATAGTGTACACTTTGTATATTTTTTTCCATACACCCTCCATTATTAGCACAATGCATTAGGATTGTATATTTGTTATAGTTCATGAGACATCACTCTCATATTTGTACTGTAACCACAGTCCATCTTCCAGCCCCATGGTTCACTGTGTCATACAGTCCTATGCCTTGTACATTCTATCCAAAGTGTACAGTCAGTGGCGCTCACTTTTATCACAGACTTGTACAGTCATCACCTCAGTAAACCTTTGAACACTTTCCTTAGGTCAAAAGAAAAAATCCCTTACTCCCCTATTATTTACACTGAGTGTTGATATAGTACCTTCTTTGACATTGATGCAAGAGTATTACAACATTGCTGCTAATTATAGCACATAAGTTACATTAATTTTATTTTCCCATGCATCACTATATTTTTACCACCTTGTAATAATGATGTACATTTGTTCTAGTTCATAGAAAACCTTTTTTCTATTTGTATTTTTAATCACAATCCTCATCCACTTCTGTGTTCACTATGTTACTCAGTTCCTAAATTATTTTTCAGCTGTCTTTCAATTGACATTCAAGCCATTTACTTTTAAAAGGACTAATAATAATGTAGGACTTCTCATTTACTATTTTGTTATTTAAGTCATTATTTTTGTACCACAATCCTTTTATTACTGCCTTCTTTTGTATTTCATTGATATTTTGTAGTGAACCAGTTATAATTATATCTCATTTCCTTTTTGCATATTTTCCTCATATTTTCTCTGTGCTTACCTTGGAGTTTAATTTCACATCCTAAACCTATAACAATCTCTTTAGATTTGATACCAACTTAACTTCAATATTATCCAGAAACTTTCCACAAACTTTGTTCTTGTACTCATCCATCGTCCCCTCTTTATGAAGGACTTTTGTTTGTTTGTTTGTTTGATGCGTACATGGGTGCCATAGTGACAGTAGCACAATATGAGCAGCCAGCATGGAAAATTGGGTACTGTACAGATTCCCAGACAAATCTCATCACTTTGGTGGCTAGCCGCTATTCAAATCTTTAAGTGCATTGTACCCTTAGACCCAGGAACTCCATTTCTAGAAAGGTACTCTAAAAAATATTACCTGCCAAGCAAATATAAATTTGCATTGCTGCATTGCATGGAAGGGTGAAAAAGTTTAAAAATGGAAGCAATCTAAATGGCTGGATTCAGGTAGCAGGGCAATTGGTGAAGGAGACAGAACCATTAGGCCTAAGTGGACAAAGGCAGGATACAGTGTTAAGTGGAAGCTCCAGATGATGGTGACTAGCTGCACCACCTGGACCCCCAGGGGCCCTGGTGAAGCAGGCTAGTTAGGGAATAAATAGATTTATCTGGAACCTGCCAGAAAATCTTCCACCATTAAACATGTGTGGACATTGGTACCCCCAAGATGGCTGCTGGAACCTATTTCCAAGAATCCTATTTGGAATGAGATTTCCTCTGGAAACCAGGATAAGCTCTGGATACTCTCCAGTGGCCTTATCATTGGGCCCTCCCAGGGAACAGATGGATGGGATAATCAATGAAAACAGAAAACTCCTGGGACTCCTCCCCTGTCCTTAGCAAAAGGGCAGAATTAATGGTTCAAAAAGTAAACACAAAGGCTGAACCAGCCCTGCTCTTGCATTTTCCTGCTGTTCTTGCTTTCTACCCTTGTTCTGGCCTTCTTCCTCCCACGTAGAACAACATGCAAGAAAAACCTGGGCATTTATAACCTATAGTGGGGAATTGTAGTCTGTAAATTGACCTTCTTTATCTCTCTTCAGCCCCTCCCTCTCTACCTGGGACCCATGATCTGTTATTTTCTCCCATTTCTCTTCTCATCATTCCTTAATGAATTACTGGCTTAACTAACATGGCTTGCTCTTGAAATTCATTTCTTGTAGCTTAGCCAAGAACCTAGAGAAAATCTGACAAAATATTTCGTGCTGCCATAGAGGAGAAAAGAGGTAACTATGAATTACACCCTGTTTAATGCCCTCTTTTGGTTATCCATTTTAAATGGGCTCAACTATGAGCCCCCACAGGACACAATCCCAGGAGAAAGTAGGTCAGGGTACAGGACCTCTCTGCATCCACATTGCACGCCCAGGCTTATTAGATCTAACCCTTGCCAGGATGCTGTGGGCACAGGGCAGGGGTCCAAAGCAGGAACCTGCCAAGACAGAGGTTTCCTGGCTGAACACTGGGTACTGCAAAACCACATTTTCAAACCTTTTTGTAGCCACCAGCTTTGCCCTTGGGCCCAGCTGCCATTGCCTTCTCCCACTCTCTCCCCTTGATGGCAGTGGTGATGACAGAGAGCCAAGGGCTTGCACCTCCCCATGGGTCCATACATTTGCAGGCCCATGTTCCTATTGCCCACACCTAGCTACCTGGTCTGGGATGAGTTGGGAAGGCAGTAGCAGGAAGGGCCAAGGTGGATGCCATGGGAATTCCCTTTCCCAGAAGAGTCAAGGGCCAGGGCTACTTTTATAATTAACCTTGACCCATGTTTAATTTTACCAACTCTTACTCTTGAATTTCTCATTATGGGTTTGTGGTAAAATGCTTTGAAATGTCTTAGAAACTGTAAAACTGAAAAAGCATTTGCTAGTGAGTTTTAGCCCAACCCATTTTGTGAGAAAGTTATTGCCTCAGTGTCCCAAGGTCTAATGGCTGAAACAATTGATCTCTAATCTCTTAATGGCCTTTTGATAGCTAGTATAACTGGGAAACTCCCAGCTACTTAAGTACTGCTTTTTAAAACCTTTTGTAAGAATAGGAATAAAAAAATTTGCCCCTTCTCCAAGAAGTAACAATATTCAGCTTGGAAGACATCTGATCTATTTGGTCTGACTCCCAAGCCCAGAATGGCCCCATAAATGCCCAGCAGCAGGGGCTCTGTGATTCCTTGGGTGGTGGGAACCAGCAAGCAGCCAAACATCCCCTGAGATTTAGCTCAGGCACTTCAGTTTGGGTAACAGTGCAGTCAGTCTCAGACCCTGGAATGTCAGGGATGCCAAAAACCAGAACAGTAAACTCTGAATGTCCCCCAAGATGTACCCTGGGTACTTCCTATCAGAAGGCAGCCAAACATGCCCTGAGACTCAGCTTAGGCACTTCAGCTTGAAAAACTGCTCTCAACATCTCCCACCAATTCAACTTGGTAGCTTTGGTCTGAACTTTGGGGTTTCATGTATCTCCTGAAACCTAGGTCAGCCATGAGGACACCCATTGGCAGGGCTGTGGATTAAATTCTCAGAACACTCAGCATCAGCTTCAAATTATTTGGAGTGGTAAATATTATAATCAGACTTGGACTCTGGGACACTAGATCTGTTGACTAAAAAGTGCTTCTTCATTTGTCCTGGGATAATGGGCATGGTCTCTAGCCCATAAGTATACTCCCCAGAGAAATGTCTTCTCAAGAATCAGGAAAATTTGCCTACTGCTTGTATACATGGCCACAGTATATCTGAAAGCAGCCTCTGAATGGAACCCTGAATTCCAGGTAAACCAGTGTAAGAGAGGACAGTTTGATCTGAAGGCCAGAAACCTCATGTCATGTCTCCTTAAAGAAATGAGGAAATACATCTCAAATTTCATTTTCTAAATGTTTTAGAGACAGACTTTTCAGTTTTAAACTCAGCTGTGCCTAATAAAAGGTGTAAATAGGAATCAAAATCCAGACCAGTAACTAAACATTTCCTGGAAAATAAGAAACCTCATGTGCCATCAATTAAGATAAAAAAGTTCCTAGAAATGCTAAAGGTATAAAATACTCTCTTCTGTTTTAATCTTTGCTTAACTTTATATTCAACTTTGAAATCTGTGTTTAACTTTGTTGGTTTGCTTGTGCCTAAGAAATCAGATTTGGGATTCACCTGTTACAAATTGGATAACGGTGAAAGCTAAACTAAAAATGAGTCTTTAAATGTCAATACAGTCTTGAAAGTGGATTTAATGTATCAATCACAAGTGACATTGGTTCAACTTCTAAGGAAGCAGAAAAACTTAGCAAAGGTGTTAATAATAAAATTCTTATGTCTTAGTTAATGAAGGTACCCAACTTGACTTAAAGTAAAATCTTACTAGAAACTTTAACTAAGAGTTAAATTCATTATATAGATTCCTTTATATTATAAAACAGCAGCAGCATTGTCAAACTGTCTTGTGCATTCCAACCAGGCCTTCAATACACTGCAGGTTGCCTCTACACTTCAGTTATTGGCTAGGTTGGTCTCTGACCCCTAAAACAATAAAAATATTTACTACATCTCTGGTTGTGCTTCTAAAGTGCATGGAGACTATGCTGCAGTTTTGGATTCTTGCAGCAGCCAATGATGACTCAATTTAGCCAGATGTACAATGAAAACTGCTAAGCTCCAGAATGGCACTGTTTCATAGTGCCAAAGAGTGCTATGCACCAGGCTAATGGAATACTAGAGCCTACCTTCCAAGCTTCTCTCTAGGATCAATAGTGCTGCAGCATGATGGCTGTGTGAAGGACATACCTAGTGGAGCAAAGAACAACAGAGTGATGTAAGTAAAACTTTTAAACAATTGGCATTATGGCCTGCTCCCATGGAGAGATAACATGATGGTATTGCAAACCTGAAGCTTAAATCTATTGTGGCTCAAAGAGAAAATTATGCATTGGGATAGTGCATTAGCTAGTATTAAGTACTAAACCTATATTTCTCCTATTCTAAATAAATACCTGATGATTATGGTAGTATCTTTTCTATTTTAGATAAGAATTGTAATGGGTAATTGTAGTCTGTAAATCAGCCCTCTTTATCTCTCTTCAGCCCCTCCCTCTCTACCTGGGACCCATGATCTGTTATTTTCTCCCATTTCTTTCCTCACCATTCCTTAATAAATTACTGACTTAACTAATCTGGCTTGCTCTTGAAATTCATTTCTTGTAGCTTAGCCAAGAACCTAAAGAAAATCTGACAACACTGGGCTGTGAGGAGGACTCACACATGGTTGGAGCTCCA
>JAQZBX010095875.1:0-11862 GCA_029593785.1 Cabassous unicinctus
AAAAAAAAAAAAAAAAAAAGAATGTATTTCTTTAAAGGAATCCAGCTGTGGATAAATTTGCTGCTCTACATTTTTAAAAAGCAGCTTGTAGAGCACGTCAACTTGGGTGTAATTTCCGGCTCTCCAAGACAAAACAGTAGTTGTGACTGCCTTAAGAACCGCTGAGCCATTGCATTTCACCCTGTGGGTAAAGTGGAAGAAAAGCCATCTGCCCTCAGCGGGGAAGCCCGGTCTTCTGGACATGATCGCCTGTGGGTGATCACAGCAGGTTTCATTTTAGTAGCTTCACTAGCCCAGGCTGAAGGGTATTGGTCCTCTAAAGACAAATGGCATGAAGAAAGCAGAATGGCATCGGATTCCATTTTAACCATTCTAATGGTTCTTAGAGTGGAATTATTTCTTCCCTAGCCTGATACCCTTGCAATCTTAATATCTGTGCCTTTTACAGCTTTCTCCCACTGAGATACTCATGTTGTTTTACCCTTTTATCTTCCTACTCCCTGGTTATTTTTAAATTACTCTTTGGATACTAGACTGGGTTTCTTTGATTGAAAGAGTACTTTCAAACTGGACCACATGAATGAAGAGCTTTTAAACATTACAGGTGAATATTTAAAACATCGTAACTCTATCAAAGTTCTTCAGGTTTTGTTTACTTGCTTGCTAGCTTGCAATATAACATGCCATGACAACAAATTTTGAAAAACTTTGTTATGGAATAATAGTGCTTACATCTTTTACCTAGAAGTTATGGTGCCCTTTGCAGAATGCTGTGAAATATTGGTATGTCTAATTCCTTCATAGAATAACTTTAAAACTGTTATCAGTGGGGCTGGAAAAAGATTGATCAAATTTGAGACCCAAAAAATACCTTAAGAGATGGAAACACTGAGGTTCATAGAAAAGTTTACTTCCAGAAACAAGGGCTTTATTATATAAATTATGGGTACTTCTCTGCATCTCCACAGATAGGAGTCTATACAATATCCTTAACAAATCAAGTTTATGAGTTTTTCTGTTAATGTAAGTTTCCTACTCACTCAATTTTAAGCAGTAACTAACAAGCAATAGTAGGTACACAGATATTTTTAAAAAACATTATGGAAGAAGATTTTAAATTGAGAAAATGTGCATTCATTAGCTAAGAGTTTTCTGAAAATCAGGCATAAGCTGCCATTATTTCATTTTAGTGGTAGAACATTCAGTTCAGCTCACTGAAAATGAGTGTTCTGTGGAAGCAAAATTTGAGAGACACTAAATGAGGAAACAAAGGTAGTTACATTTAGAGATCAAATTGGGAGCGCTACCTGTTGAGTAGGGGTGCTGGAGTGCCATTAATCCTGTAAATGCCTTGAGAGTGGACATCTGATTGTGAAATGTTAAGAACCAACATTTCACTCTCAACAGCCCCTTTAATTATTTTCCCCACAGATCTTCACATGTCTTTTGATGCTCTCAACCATCAATTAGAATATCTGATCCACATGATAGAACAATATTTTTCCAGTCAAAAGCTTGATGTTTGGACTAGCCTATATAGACTACTATGGTTTTGGTTAAGACATTGGAAAAAGTGAAAATAGACTGAGAAGAGATGTCTGTATATAGCATCATGTCAAGCTGCATAGCCTGAAACACCTTCTAACACAGAACACATGGAAATTTCAGATAAACTACAAAACCATCCTTTTAATGGATAGTGCTGACAATACATACATACACACATAGAAATTATCAGTGACCAAAAATGAAGAGAGAATTGACAGAGGATAAGCAAATGGACTGACATTATGATTGCTAGGCTTGAGTGTTGCTCTCAGTCACTTAGAGACCTTTGAGCCCCTTCAAAATGGGGAGTTAGAAATGAAATCCCTGTGTAAAGACAAGACTCCTGAAAGGCTATAACTTTGCCCCCTGGCACAGGGAAACAACAACAAAAAACTTCTTGGTTTCAGTCTAGATATTGGTGGGGGAAATGTCTCCCCTAAGAGTTTGTAATCAAAGGAATGTCCTTACACAGGCTTGGGTTTCAAGTTTAAAGGAATCACATGACTTAGGAAGCTTCAAATGGAGAAATAAAATCAAAGTGATCTGTTTTAGTTCCCTTGACTGCTCAAGCAAATTCCATGCAATGAGTTGGCTTAAACAATGGAAATTTATTGGCTTACAGTTTTGAGGTTAAGAGAAAATCCAAATCAAGATGTCATCAAGGTAATGCTTTCTTCCCAAAGACTGGTGTTCTGGGGCTGGCTGCCAGCAATCCTTGGTCCTTGGCTCCTCTGTCACATGCAATGCACATGGCAGCCTCTCCTCATCTCTCTGTTCTCTTTGAGTTCTTCCAGGTTACCTTGAATTTCAGCTTCTTGCATCCTGTGGCTTCCTCTCTCTCTATTTGTCTGAATTTCATCCCTTTTATAGAGGACTCCAGTAATAGGATTAAGATCCATTCTGATTCATCTGGCCCACACCTTAACTTAAGTAGCCTCATCAAAAGTCCTACGTAGGCCAGCTGAGCCCTGAATCTCAACGGAGTTGCAATACCTACTCTCCACTTCAGTGGACTCACCCAGGACAACAGGGAGGAGATGATGGGCAAACAACATACCAAGGAACCAGGAGTACCTACAACTGCAAGCAAGAGAGTCCCATCTATCGGATGTATGGGATCAAAGCCCCCCTCAATTAATGGAGGAGTGGGCATCACCATCCCAGAGTCCTCAGGATTGGGAAATGAACTATGGACTAAAATAAACTTACCAGTATTCTAGACTACTTGTGATTCTAGCAATGGAAGGAATACCATTGTTGTGGAGGCAATGACCCATGGATGTTTTGGGGTTTGGGGGTGGGAAAAACAGGTGTAATAGGGAGGCATTTTTGGGACTTGGGAATGTCATTACAATGACAGATACAGGCCATTATATATCCAGCCATAACCTACAGAGTCGAATGGGAGAGAGTGTAAACTACAATGTAAACTATAATCCATGTTTAGTGGCAATGCCCCAAATTTGTTTATCAATTGCAGTGAATGTACTACACTGATGAAAGATGTTGCTAATGTGGGAAAATTTGGGAGGTGTAAGGAGCGGATTTGGGAATCCCCTATATATTCTCTGTAACATTTATGTAATCAAAGTAGCTTTTAAAAATTAAAAAAGTGGGGAAAAAAGGCCTACTTAGGATGCTGTTTCATAGTTTAGTGGTGGGGAGATGTATGGGAGCCTGGTATGCATGTTTGTTTTGTAAATTCACAAGTTTTACTACATGCTTATTGTTTATGTTCATGTATGGATGATAATACTTCAATAAAATTTTATTTAAATAGAAGTCCTACTTTCAATGGCCTCCTCCCCACAGGAATGGATTATGTTTAAGCACATGTTTTTCTTGGGTACCTACAGCTCCAAACTACCACAGGAGGTCATACCCCAGTAGTGACTGGCACATGCAAAACCTCTCTGGGGAGATGCATAGCAGGATGAGACCACCAGGAATTTCAGATAATAGAAAAGTTTAAAGTTAACTTGCTATAGTAATCAATGCACTGTAGTATTTGCAAGGGATAGACACATAAATCAGTGGAACAGAATAGAGAACCCAGAAGTAAGTCCACACAAATATGCCCAGCTGATTTGTGACAAAGATTCAAAAGCAGTTCAGTGGAGAATGGAGAGCCTTTCCAACAAATGGTGCTAGAGCAATTGGACATCCATAGACAAAAATGTAAACCTCAACTTAAATTTCACACCTATACAAAAATTAACTCAAAATGGATTATAAAATTAAATGTAAAATGTAAATCTATAAAACTCTGGGAGAAAAATAGGAAAAAATCTTTGGGCTCTAGGGATAGGCAAAGAGTTCTTAGACTTGGCACCATAATTTTGGAAAAAGTGATAAATTAGATCTCACTAAAGTTAAAAACTTTTGCTCTGCAAAAGACCCTGTGAAGAGCAAGCTAAAAGTGGGAGAAAATATTTGCAAACCACATATCAGACAAAGTAGCCGGTATCTAGAATATATAAAGAATTTTCAAAACTCAACAGTTAAATAACAATCCAATGAGAAAAGAAGCAAAAAACATGAACAGACCTTTCTCTGAAGATATATACAATTGGCACATAACCACATGAAAAGATGCTCAACTTCATTAGCCATTAGGGAAGTGAAAATAAAATAAATGAAAATGAAAACCACAATGTGATTTCACTGCACACCTATCAGAATGGCTAAAATAAATAGTGACATCACCAAATGCTGGTGAGGATGCAGGGAAAACAGATCATTCACACCTTGGTGGAAAACAGTTTGGCAGTTTCATGTAAAGCCAAACATGCAGCTGCCATACGACCCAGCAATTGTACTCTTCTTCTCACACACAAACCTGTATGCAAGGGCTCATAGCAGCCTTAGTCATAAGAGCCCCAAATTGGAAACAACTCAGATGTCCTTTAACAGGTAAATGGTTAAACAAGCTGTAGTACATCCATAGCATGGGATTCTACCCAGCAACAGAAAGGACTGAGCTACTAATACATGCAACAACTTGGATGTATCTCCAGGAAATCATGCTGAGAGAAAAAGGCCAACCACAAAATGTTACATAGTGTGAGTGTCCATTTCTACACCATTCTTGCAATAACAAAATTATAGAAATGGATCACCGATTAATGGTTGCCAGGAGTTAGGGATGGGGAGAGGGAGGAGTTGGGTGCATCTATAAAAGCATAACAGGAGGGATCCTGTGGTGAGGAAATCGTTCTGTATCTCAGCTGTGTCAATGTCAATATCCTAGTTGTGATATTGTACTACAGTTTTGCAAGATCTTACCACTGAGGAAACTGGGAAAATATTACAAGGCACTCTATCTATTACTTCTTACAACTGAATGTGAAGTTGCAATTATCTCAAAATAAAAAGTTAAATTAAAAATAATTTTAACCTGCAATCTGGAAGAAGAAATTTACAGTACATGTAGCCAATGAAGGATGAGAATGCCATTCCTTTTTCCTCTTATTACAACTGTTAATTTATTATTGAATGATCATAAAGTTCCAGATACACTTAGAAGTACCTTAAATTGATCTCATCTTATCCTCATAATATGATGCAGGCAATATTATTATCCCCACTTAACAGATGATAACACCAAGGTCATAGGAATTGATGGAGCTTAGACTCAGATAACTAACCCAGATAGTTTCTGACTCAAGAGCTTATATTCTTAACTACTAAAATACTGCCTTGCAGACTTTGCATGGGAAGAACTCCTACAAATCAATAAGAACAACATGTAACAACCAGTAGAAAAGATGGGCAAAGTATATGAATCAATAATGTTCAGGAGAGGAAACCTGAATGACAAATTTATGAAAACATTTCAAAAGTATTACTAATCAGAAAATGCTAATTAAAGTTACAGTGGGATACTCATGCCCATCAGTTTTCAGAGACTAAAGTGCTGGGGAGGTCAGTAGGTGTAGGCTGCAGGAACTGCTTGTGGGAGAGGAAGCTGGGTAATTTCTTTGGAGAGCAATTGGCAATATCTAGAATAGCTGAAAATACTTGGATGCTATCATCAGCAGAGCCACTTCGAAGTGTAGACTTTAGAGAAATTGGCACATGTGTAAAAAGAGGCAGGTGAGAATGTTAATTGTAGCATTATAATAGTGAAATGTAGGGAACAATTGAATGTCAATCTACAGGAGAGTGAGGGAATAAATTGTGGTGTATTCATACAATAGATAAATACTATCACCAATTATAAAACATGCCAGAGCTGTGTGCAGTAACTTGGATAAATCTTAAAAGCATAATATTAAGCAGAAGGACATGTATTATGTAATGTGATCTATTTCATCTTTTAAAACAAAGTAAAACATTACATCTTGTCTGTGAGTATGAGATATATATATATGATTTTTTGAGAAGTACTCAAAATGCTTGGAAAGAATACATCCAGATTTACACAGTGGCTACCACTGAGAAGGATGGAAGATGAACGGGATCTAAGCTTTCACAAAGATGGCTGGTGGATGAATGAGTACTTGCTACATTATTCTCCATATTTTCTCTGCTTGAAATATTCCAAAGCTGTTTTTAAAGAAGATTTTTTAAAAGATGTAAACAGCTTGAATAGCTTGAGGACGCTCACTTTACATCTGTGCATCTGTCCAGGGTGGGAGTCACCATGTCGTACTCTCCTGGGCTGCTATTTACCGAGAGGCCAAGAAGCACTGTGTTTACCACTGTAAATACTTATCTCTTTTAATTTAATCTTCACAGAAGATTTCACTATTTTCCATATTGAAACTGAGACTCAGAAAGATATAGCCACTTGCTGAAGGTCACTCTTCTGGTGAGGGGAGCATCTGGGCTCTGAACTGATGCCTGTAAGCTCCAGAAGGACATTCCATGTTCAGTGCCTAACACAGTGCCAGGCACACCTGATAGATTTTTGTTTGATGAATAAACAAATGAATGGCTGGATTCTAACTAAAATTAATAAAGGCCTCAATTACTTGGTAAAACGCAATTAGTTCAGACTCAATATCCAACCTCAATTTAGGCATGTTTAAACCAGCAGGAAGCACAATTTATTGGACCACCCGTACTTTACTCGAGGATGACTTGTTTCTTCTTTAAGGAAGAACACTTCTGTTTTCCTTTAGTTTCTTGAGTTTGCTTTTGCTACGTTTCCCTTCTTTTTATATGACATTTAAAGGGAGGAGGATAGGCTGTAAAAGCATTATTCTTTCATTTAATGGAAGAATGGCCAATGTGAAATGGAGATGTTCTATATATACACGAAGGCCTCTATATTAAAGGGAGTGATCATTGTTAATTTTAAAAAGGAGACAATGGGCCCATATTTAAGGTCAGTTCGTTTGGGTACCTGTAGGGGAGGCAAGGTTTGTGGGAGGAAAGCTTTTGTTACCCCTCCCTCCACGAAAAGCCAAGGTGTTCCATTGTAAGCTCACTACCATGAATGATCACATTTTTTTAGAAGGGAGAAGATGGTCACTGACAGTTGTGAATTCTGAATTGGCAGCCTGCCTCCAGATTTCTTTTCCAGCCCCTACTATCATCCAGAATTTTGCTGCAACAGGGAGCCCTAAAGATTCCTAAAACAATGCCCATGTTCATGATCTTGCTCTTATTTACTCTCAGACAGCAGGTAAACCCTCACCTCTGTGACGTTGCCCACTTCCCTAGGCTGCCCACTCTGGGCTCCATCAGAGATGGCTTTTTATGTACCCTTGAAGTCCTCATATTTGTTTATTGGGATTTCCCCCTGCTTTTTGTGTAGAGCTCACCTTTGCCAAGAGTTCCATTTTTTTTGGTTTAAGATGTCCTCCCCCATTAAAGGTCAGCATTCCTGGGAGGAGTAAACCATACACACATAACTGAAGTGGATGACAGATGAGGGTGATCTTCAGATGACATTTTGCAGGGGGGTAGGAGCTATATCCTGCCTTAGTCCAGGCACTTCCTCCTTCCCTACAAGGATCTCAAAGGAGATAAAGTCAAAAGGAGTCAAAGAAAAAAAAGGTGATCTTTTGATTAACTTCCTCAATGAGGAAGTGTTAATTTGGGCATCAGAAAAGGTTCCATGTGATATTCACCCAACATGTCCAAATATGAACCTCAGAACCTATCATTCCAATTAAAAGGCACATTCCTTCAAAGCCAGAGGGAAGGGAATTTAGGAATGCTTAGCTCTGTCTCCCTGTCCCCCACCACACACACACTCTTCCCCAACCCTCTCAAAATCTGCCTGCTGCAGTAGAAGAGAGAATATCTGAAAAGGAGAGAAAAAAAGAAGTCATCCTATTCCAAGCAGCCCCAAGCAATTTTACCATTCCATGTACTGTCTGTAACCCTGACCACCCCTAGAATTTCACCCAGTCATTGACTGGGAAGCTCATCAAAGCAGATTAACACATCTTCTCCTTGGGGAGTGAAAAAAAAAAAAGGAGAGAAAAAGAGAATGAAAAATGCTTTCTTTTCCTCAGTGTCAAAATTTACTTTCTAAGTCATGTACACATTAAGATGAATTAGTTTAGCATGGAAAGTTAGCAAAATAAACATACCATAAGAAAAGTTGAAAGAAAGGCGTTCATCCAGGGAGAGATGGAGAAAAGGAACTAACAAGGGTGGAGGTTCTCCTGGACTAACCTTTTCAAAGTGTAAGAGGCAAAGGTGGGATTTCTATCAAGTTCCTTTAGATCTCAAAGCCATATTCTTCCTACCACCTCACATAGTGGAAAAGGGTGTCTAGGCTGGACCTGAATGCATCTCCACTCCTTAAGGAATTATCACACTGAGAACTACTTGAAAACAAATTCCTGTGTCTGAATCTGACTTAATTCTTACAGGGCATCCACTCATGAGAACTACCAGAAGAAAATGCATCAGTTTATTCGATGTTAAAATTAAACACCTCCAAATTTCTTGAGGGCTGTTTTCTAATCCTTCGCAAATATTTTCTCTTAAAACACTGGATTAAAAGAGGTGGAATGTATTATTATACATTACAATTCAGCACTGCATATTTCAAATGCCTATTAATAAAGCAAGTTGTTCTGCGTTGTGAGCTGACACCTCAAAGAGATCTCAAATGATGACATAGAGTTCTGGAAAAACTGCTGCCTTCTTTTGGTGTCTACAGTTATCTACGAATGATTTTTGAGCTTCTGAATGAGGCAAACCACCCATATTACAAAAAAAAAAAAAAAAAGTAGTTTCACTAGCTAGTTAGTTATGTGCTGCCAGCAGTGTGTATGGAATACAATAAAATGACATCCTGTGTCATCTACTTTCAAGAGAAAGAAAGACTGACATGACTGACATGGACTAGTCCACTATGCTGAATTGTTCTATTTTCAACCTGATTACACTGAGAAATATGTTTCCCTGACCCCTCTTCTGTGTGGTTCTGGGTTAGAGTTGGCCAGAAGTGGCATTGCCCAAGATTTGGGAGGTGAAATGCCAAAAAAAAATTTTTTTTTTTTACAATAATGAAGGTTAAATAAAAATTGTTTGGTCACAAATTTTGTATTTTATACTATTTAGAACAAAATTATTTGATAAATGTGTCCAAAGGACAGACAACATAAGTTCTTAATGGATGGCTGCATCCAAATACAGCTTCTGGTTATGACCATGGTGGCTTGAAAATTCTCAAACATGCATTAATAAATTCTAGTTTTAGGGAAAATATTACACATGACCTCATCTTAAATTTAAGAAATATATACATATATACAAATACACACACACACATACAGAACTTCTTAGGAAGCAAACCCAAAATGAATGTCCAAATTTTCTTTGAACCTTGGTGCGCTCATGCTCTTCTGCATTCCAGTATGTGAGGAAATTCATAGATGAACACCATTCCTTATCACTAAGCATTTGTTAAGTATCTTGTTTTTAGAAGCCAAATGCCTCTAATATTATCATTTTTACTTTTGATGCAAAGAAGGATTTGTGAAGCTGTGCTGAGAGCAAGACGTATAAGGAGATCAGCTGGCATTCCACATCACCTTGGAAATACTAACAAGGCATAAGACTTGGGAAATATATGGAGTCTTCAAATACAGCATGTTTCAGAACTCTCCCTGAACAACGGGTGCAAGTCCTTCCCCCTCCAAGCACAGGGGTGGATTGCCTTTTCCACGCATGTGAGTGGGCCTACTCTCTTGGCTCCAGGAGATCTTTTTGTCCAGTCCTTTGCTTCCATGGTTCTTCCTTCAATTTGTCCCTTCTCTATCCCTCTGAGTCTAGACTGGCATTGTTTCTGCTTATAAAAATTATTCAAAAACATTGTTGGCTTTGTGTGCAGTTCAGTTGGGTCCAAACCATCAGACAATAGCATTTTCCATAGATCCTTCCCAGATAGCTGCATTTCCAATCCTGACTTCCACCAAAATGACTGAGTGGATCCATATTTAGCCACATCCACTTTAGAAAAGTATTGTTTAGTTGAGTCCTCACATGGAGCCCTGTCCTCTGGGGACTCACTTCTGTCTACCAGAGAAGTCCTTGATAGAGCTGCTTCTGGTCCTTGTCTCAAAGCACACTATATGGATAAGCTCAGAATTTTCAAAATCACCAACTGCTGGTTCCTTAGTGCTTAACAATTTAATTTTCAAATTATCCCTTTTTTTCTCCCATTTTCCTGTAAGTGGCAAAGAGAAGCCACACTGCACATTCCACACTTAGCTTAGAAATCTCCTCAGCTAAATATCCAAGTTCATCGTTTACAAGTTCTACCTTCAATCTGACATCAGAGCACAATTTCTCCAAGTTCTGTGCTACTTTATAACAAAGATCACCTTTTTTTCAGCTTCCAATAACACATTCATCATTTCTTCTAAGACTTCATTGAAGGTAACTTTAACGTCCTTATTTCTACTCACAATCTCTTCAAAACAACGTATGCTTTTTCTGTCACGTGCCTCACAGTTCTTCCAGCCTCTACCCATTACCCAATTCCAAAGCCATTTCCACATTTTCAGATATTTATAATAGCAGCACCTCACTTACCAGTACCAAAAACTGGTTTCCTGGTTGCTAAAACAAATACCACACAATGGGTTGGCATAACAATAGCAATTTATTGGCTCATGGATTCAAAGCCTAGAAGGCCTGGGGTCAGTATTGTCTGGCTGGCCAGCAATCTTTGGGGTTCCTTGGCTTTTCTGTCACATGGCAATGCACATGGTGACATCTTCTTTCTCTTTGGCTTCTGTTGACTTCCAGCTTCTGGCTGTTCCCCGTGGCTTCTCTCTCTGTGGCCTTCTCTATAAGGCCTCCAATAATAAGATTGACCCATCCTGATTCACTTGGTTCACACCTTAACTGAAATAACCTCATTGAAAGGTCCTATTTACAATGGGTTCACACCCACGGGAATAAGTTAACATTAAAAACATGTTTTTCTGGGTTACATACTCTAAGCCACCACAGGGTGTGTATATAGACTTATCCAAATGGGCACAGGGTATGAAGATTTCTGTGTCTCATATCAATGTTTACCAAAGAGCAACCTCAGCAGAGGAAGGTCTGAATAATCAAGTGGACAAGATGAGACAACCTGTTCTATAGATATCTGTCAGCCTCCTCTTCCAGCAACTCCTGTGCTTACTCATGGGCTTATCAACAAAGTGGCCATGGTGGCAGGTATGGAGGTTATACATGAGCTCAGCCACATGAACTTTCACGCACTAAGGCTAATATAACTGCAGCCAGTGCTTACAGCAGAGACCAACATGGCACTATTCCCTAGGGGTCCAGCAAGCTACCTGGTGGTGGGTTGATTACACTGGACCCCTCCCATCATGGAAAGGGAAGCACTTTCTTCTGGATCCCTGTATTCACCTTCCAAATCCACTATTCTGCCAAAACCACAGTTCTTGAACTTACAAAATGCCTTATTTGCCATCATAGTACCCTACATAGTATTGTCTCTGACCCAGGAACTTACTTTACAGCAAATGAAGTGTAGCAGTGGGCTCAAGCTCACAGAATTCTCTGGTCTTACTAGGTTCCTGAAGCAGAAGGCTTCATATAATGGTAGACGGCCTTTTATTTTTTTTTTTATTTTAAAAGATGCTTAGATTACATAAATGTTACACAAAAAATTACAGGGATTTCCATGTTCCCCACCTCCCACACCTCCCACAACCTCCCACATAAACATCTTTCATTAGTGTGGCACATCACCTGCAATGGATATACACATCCTGGGGCTTTGCCACTAAGCATGGACCATAGTTCACATTGTAGACCACACTCTCTCCCACACAGTTCTGCATGTTATATGCTGATGTAAAATGGCCTATATCTGTCGTT
>JAQZBX010095876.1:0-11864 GCA_029593785.1 Cabassous unicinctus
TATATGATGTTAGCTGTGGGGTTTTTCATATATACCTTTTAATGTGTTCAGAAAGTTTCTTCTATTCCCTTCTTTTGCAGTGTTTTTTATCAGGAAAGGGTGCTGTATTCTGTCAAATACGTTTTCTGCATCTATGGAGATGACCATGTGACTTTTTTCTTTTGATCTGTTTATGTGGTGTATTACACTGATTGATTTTCTTATGATGAACCATCCTTGCATACCACTGATGAAACCCACTTGGTCATGGTATATAATTCGTTTGATGTGTTGTTGAATATGATTAGCAAGTATTTTGTTGAAGATTCTAGCATCTTGGTTCATTAGAGAGATTGGTCTATAGCTTTCCTTTCTTGTGGTGTCTTTTTTTTTGGCTTTGATATCAGGGTAATGTTGGCATCAAAGAATGAGTTAGGCAATGTTACTTCCACTTTTATTTTCTGGAAGAGTTTAGGCAGGATTAGTGTTATTTCTCTCTGGAACATTTGGTAGAATTCACCAGTGAAGCCATCTGGCACTGGGCTCTTCTTATTTGGAGGTTTTTAATAGTTAATTTGATCTCATTACTTCTGAATGATCTGCTTGTGTGTTTCTAGGAATTTGGCCATTTCTTCTAAATTACTCATCTTGTTGGCTTATGATTTTTCAAAATGTCCTCTTATGATCCTCCTTATTTCAGTGGGGTCAGTGGTGATATCTGCTTCCTCATTTCTTATTTTATTTATTTGTATCTCTTCTCTTTCTTTCTTTGTTAGTCTTGCTAAGGGTTTGTCAATTTTATTAACCTTCTCAAAGAACCAGCTTTTGGATTTGCTTATTTTTTCTATTGCTTTCTTATTTTCAATTTCATTTAGCTCAGCTCTAATCTTTGTTATATCCTTCTTTTTACTTCCTTTGGGTTTAATTTATTGTACTTTTTCTACTTCCTGCAGTTGTGCAACAGGGTCTTTGATTTTAGCTCTTTCATCTTTTTTTTTTAATATAGGCATTTATGGCTATGAATTTCCCTGCCAGTACATCTTTGCAGCATCCCATAGGTTTTGATATATTGTCTTTTCACTTTCATTCATTTCAATGTACTTACTGATTTCTTTTGCAATTTCCTTCTTGAGCCACAGATTGTCTAAGAGTGTGTTGTTGATTTCCATATCTTTGTGCCTAATCTGCTTCTCTGTCCCTTAGTGATTTCTGGCTACAATCCTTTGTGGTCAGAGAAATTACTTTCTATAATTTCAATCTTTTGAAATTCATTGAGCTTTGTTCTATGGCCTAACATGTGATGTATCCTGGAGAATGAACCATGTACACTTGAGAAGACTGTCTCAATAGCCCTCTGTTTTTGACATGGAATGTTCTGTATATGTCTATTCAGCCCAGATCCTCTAGTGCATTATTCAAGGTCTTTATGTCTTTATTGATTCTCTGATGAGATGTTCTGTCCAATATTGATAATGGTGTATTAAAGTCCCCCACTAAAATTTGAGAGGCATCTATTTCTCCACTTAGTTTTTCCAGTGTTTGCCTCATGTATTTTGAGACACTCACATTAGGCATAAAGGTTTATGATTGTTCTTTCTTCTTAATAGATCATCCTTTTTATTAGTATGTAGTGGCTTTCTTTTTCTCTTACAAGAGTTTTGCATTTAAAGTCTATTTTGTCTGATAATAGTATAACTACTCCCACCCTTTTATGGTTATTCTTTGCATTTAAAACTGATTCCAACCATTAACTATTTGTTTCCTTGAGTCCCTGGGTGTAAAGTGAGCTTCTTGTAGATGGCATACAGATAGATCATAATTCCTTTTCCATTCTGCCAATCTGTTTCTCTTGATTAGACAGTTTATTCTTTTAACATTCAACATTATTACTATCAAGGAATTACTTCCATTAGCCATATTTTCTTTAGATTTTTGCATGCCAAATGCTGTTTTTATTTCTCTTTTTATCTTTTTCATTGTTCTTACACTCTCCTCCAACTCTTTCTCCTGTTTTTCCTTTCAACCTGTAGAACTCCATTTAGTATTTCTTGAAATGCAAGTTTCTTATTGACAATCTCCCTTAATATCTGCTTATCTGTGAATATTTTGAATTCTCCCTTGTATTTGAATGTCAGCTTTGCTGGATAGAGAATTCTTGGCTGGAAGTTTTTTCTTTTAACACCTTAACTATGTCATAGCACTGCCTTCTTGCCTCCATGCTTTCAGATGAGAAATCAACACTTAATCTTATCAAACTTTCCTTGTATGTGATGGTTCTCTTTTCTCTTGCTGCTTTCAGTATTCCTTCTTTGTCTTGAATATTGGACACTTTGACAAGTATATGTCTTGGGATAGGCCTGTTAGGATTTATACTGTTTGGGGTATGCTGTACCTCCTGGATATGTACATCCATGTCCTTTCATAAGGTTGGGAAATTTTCAGCCATTATTTCCTTCTGATTTTCTTCCTTCACTTCATTAGGTTGATTCATAATATTTGTTTGGACATCTCTAGTTAGATGTTCCATGTTCTGCATCTCCTCCTGTTTTTTGATTTGTTCATTGGACTGAGCCATATCTTTCTGTTTCTTAGTATGGGCTACAATTTTTTGTTTGGTGTCTAGGCCTCAGTTTATTTTGATGGGTTTATTCAGTTAATTAACTTCTCTTTCTACTCTAGGGTTTCATTTTGTTGTATTTTTTGTGTGTGATATGTTTTCACTTTGATACTTCATTCCTCTTATTCTATTTCCTTGCTGTTGTCTCTATTCCCTTGAGAAAAAATTAGGACTAGAGAAAATGAAAAGTGTAAGAATAGAAAAAGGATAATAGTAATAATAATAGTAAAAAGTAAAAGAACTGCATAAGACCTAGGAAATGAATAATTAACTCGAGTAAGAAGTGCAGGGGAATAATAATAAAAAGTGGTACAGAAACAATGAAATGATAAATAGAATAGAGAAAACTATATAAAATGAATTAAAAGCCTGAAGTGATGGGAAGAGATGGAAAGAGAAAAGAAAGAGAAAAAGAATAAAAATGTAAAGTAAGAAAACAGAGAAAGAAGGATAGAGAAATAAAAACAAGGATAATTGAAGACCAAACAAAAAGAAGTGGAATGAAAGAACAACAGAAAACAGAAGTTATAAAGATGAAGATAAGAAAAGAAACAGCGTAGGTAGACAAAATTGGTAAATGAATAAAAAGGGGAATGGAGGAAGCAGAAACACAACAAACAAGAAACAATACAACAGCACCTAATGTTTTAAAACAGGAGAAAGAAAGAGAACAAAAGAAAACAACAACAACAACAACAACAAAGTAAAACAAGGAAAAACAGCCTTCCCTCTTAGGCCCCTAAGAAGCTTCTCAGGCTGCTGGTGTTCATCAATCAATCACCTTGCAGCCTGCCCTCTGCAGGTATTGAACAGGTTTTAGTAAGTAAATTAAGTTAAATTTTAAAAGGGAACCCTTTTTAAGAAAAATAAGAGATCCAATAAAAGCTAATAAAAAAAGAATGGCTATATGTTCCCTGTCATAAAGTATCAACTGGATGTCTGATAACCTGTTGGATCACTTCCCTAAGAAGTGCCAGGAATCCAACTAGGAACCTCATATATTCAAGACAGGAATTCCTCCACTGAGCTAAACTTTCTCCTTAGGTCAGTTAGCCTTTCAGAAAGCTATCTGCCTACTTTCCCTTTGGCAGGTTAGAATCTTAGCAGTTTGCCAGAATCCTGTTGATTAGTCACCTGTGTGCTCCTGCTCCCTCTTTAATTGCTTTTTCTCCCAGGGTGGCTGGGCAAGACAGCCTTTCTGCACAGATCCCCCCTTCCCTCTCCTGGTCAGATTGGGGTCCCTTCTGAGATTCATACAGTGCTCAGCTGACTAAGCTCACCACAAAGAAACCACTCGACCCGCTTCCAGACCCCTCTTCCTCCCAGGGAACCCTAAATATGCTTTTGAAAGCTTATTGAGCTCTTCCTACCACGTGTTTCCATTAGAGGAGTTGGAATTTTAATAGTTTTCAGATGCCAGACAAGTTATTTGCCTGTCTCCACCTCCTCCTTTCCCAAGTTCCTCTCTCACAGGGCAGCTGGGTGTGACAGGCTGCCTGAGCAGATTCCCCTCTCCCCTCTTCCTGGGGCCACCTCAGAGCTGGCTGTTATCCTCCCCAAGTTCCAAATGGGCTCAGGTGTCCAAAACCACAGAAAGGAGACTACTCCCCACCCTTCACCAGAATCCTCCTACTTCCAGAGAATGTTCCCTCCCACTTACTGGCTGGTGGGAGTCAGGGAGGCCACAGTGGCTATCCACCTTCTGGGTGGGGCTTAACTGCCCACTGTTTCCAGCCACAGGGGTTAGCAACTCCTGGTTTTCCCTTGGGCTCTCTGTCTTTTTGTCCAGTTCTCTCCATATTGGTGCCCTGAAGTCTCCTCCTCTCTGGGTTCCCAAAACAGCTTACTCAGGTAAGATTTTGCCCCTTCTCAGCCACTTTTTGTGAGAGAGCTGGGGAGTGCCCAGCTACAATGATGCCATCTTCTCAGAACATCTCCAGTATAGGTTTTAATCCTCTCACTGAAGTCCTTTATAAACAGGAATAAAAAGCCACAGACATAGGAAAAAGTGTCAGAGACAGAGAGAAGCCTCTAGAATTTGACATCAATGAACCCAGAAGAGAAAAGAGCCACAGACAGAACAGCCCAAAGCTGAAGCAAGGAAGCTGGGAGGAAAGGGAAGAAATGAGCAGACCCTGCCAGGTGCCTGATATACCCACAGCTGAGTTCTGGGGTAAAGGAATCTGGAGGAGAAGACAGAGACCAGCAGAGCCACCAATGTGCCTTGCCATGTGGAAAGAGTCCAGAATTGCCTACATCTGACCCTTGGGGAGGGTTTCACCTGATGCCATGATTTGGACATTTTTTCCCAGCTTCATGTAAAATTTTAACCTAATAAATCCCATTGTAGAAGCCAACTCACTTCTGGTATGTTGAATTTGTAGCTTTTAGCTTTAGCAAACTAAAACAAATTCAATAGACTCTACATATATATTTTGTCTTTTTAATTAAGTGAACACTAACTAGGACCTTCCCAGGCAACTGAGTTGGTCTTGGAAATGAATACAAGACCCTAAGACCCTTGTGTCCCATGTACTAGATAAAATGAGGACAAGTAATCCCCAGGTAGAATCTCATACATTCTTTACAAATGGACAAGCAGTTCATGAAGTCTTCAGCTGAGATTCTCTTCCGGGGGAAAAGGAAGATATGATCAAAATATAAAAATGCTCTGCTCTCCAGGAGTCCTTCCCAGAGAACCAGGTATGAGATCAAACTTTCCATTGCTTATCTGATTTAGTCCTTACAATATGTTTACAAGTTGGTCCTCTTGCCACCTCACATTTCAGAGGAGCAAACTGAGGCTAGAAGGTAAACTGACATTCCCAAGGCACCCAGCTAGTGGTTGACCATGTTGCCACTGTTCCATGGGGGGACAAGGGCTCACCTTTGCAACCAAAGGTCCAGGATCTGTTGGGTTGTGGTGAAGGCACAGCATGTGGTCAGAAGCCATTGATAGAGAAAAATTGCCTTCTGGAAGATGGAACCAAGGTCTCCCCCAGCTCCCCAGGTATGTCTGGATGGCACCATGGTGGAAGTCTCACCTGCACTCAAGGATGATTCACTATCACACTGGTTGGGGGGTGTTGCAAGAGGAAGATGCAATTAGTGGCAGCAGCATGAAGCAGCAGGAGGGTTGGAGACAAGCACTCAGACTGGGACTCCAAGCCCTCAGTGACTTGTGGCAAGAGGTGGTACAATAGAGTCTCCAGCACAAAAATTTCTCAGCTTTAAAAATAGAATTTGAAGTTCTGGAGTGATATAAAATAATAGTACTTTCAATTCTGATTGTTAGCTGTGTCAAAATAGCACCTGCCTGTGTTGAGAGACTGTGTGAGGGGCATTTTCCCAATAAGCCTCACAAATTTTCTCCATTCACAAGATGAGAAAAATAGAGGTCAAGTAGCTGCTTCAAGTTCCAGCAGATCAGAACCCAGAAACATTCATACTCAGCCTGAGTGCTATTTCCTCCTGACCTGGCAGCTGGGAGGGGCCAAGGGAATGGACTGCAAGGATGTCTCCTCAGATCTAACGGTAGTATTGCACTCACCCCTATGCTGGTGACTTTTAACTACCTCCTCTTGACACAGGCATTCAACAGACATTTACAAAGTGCCCCCTGGGTGCCAGTCATGTTGGCAGGCACTATCCATGCCCTCTTGATGCTCAGAGCCGGAGTAATGGTAGGGATAATCATGATGACCTGGAAAAATTATGGTACAGAGATGAGGAGGGTTATTATGATACTATGGAAAGGCACCCACTCCAGGGGGGTACAAATCAGGCAGGTTTCCTGGAGGAGTTGATGTCAGAAAAGACTCCTCAGGAATTGTCCAGTTAGAAGAATGGGTGTGTTGGTAAGAACATGCCTGACTGGTGTGCCACATCTAAAAAGGTGTGCCACATCTAAAAAGGTGTGCTGCGCAATGCCCAGGAGGCCATGGGATGATGTTGGACTGTCATGTGTAGGAAAGGAGGTGCTGACTATGAAGGACATGAAGCTTCTTCTCCAAGGGCAACTGACAGGGGACTGAAGGCATTTTGTTTATGTAATTTTATTTTATTAAAGTGCTGTCTCCCAAGTTGCAAAAGCTTCAGAGAAGGAAAAGTTCTGATGTGTCCTGGTGATATTTGTAGGTGTAATTACACAAAGCTTGGTTATGATCATATGGAATCAGAGCCCAAACTCCTGTGGGATGAAGGAAGCAGACTAGATTTCCTATGTCACTTTTAACCTGGGCTTAGGATATGAACAGGCTTGAAAGAGGGACGAGATAAAATTTCTGGCTCACTTTGTGAACATTGATACATCCCTTCCTTTCTTAGCCTCAGTTTCCTCATATGTAAATAAAGGGATTAATTCCATTGTCTGTGGTTCCTCTGGGCCTGACAGTGTGGGAAGGAACCGCACCCAGATATTCAGGGCTGTGAAGGTTTAAGTGGAGGTGGGATGTCTGTCTTCTCTCCTCTCAGCTCTCTCCAGTCACCAGTATACTCTGGAAGCCCCATAGTCACCCTTCTTTGCAAGCTATAATGGATGTAGGATGATTGAATACCTGAAAGTAACTTGTTTGTTCCCTGTTGCTAGGATACAAAGGAAAGAATTATATGTAAATTAGAAGGTAATGAGATGCAACCCTACTTTGGTGCCAGATTCTGTTTCTTGTGGTCAAGAATATCCTGTTGAAACAATGAAGTATGAAAACCAGCTTCAACAAGTTGGCTAGACCTGCACAGAAGAAGCCCCTGGCTGTCTGCACTTCAATTTGCTTAATTAACAGGGCAAAATTCCCACCCCGGGGTGGAATTATTCACCCTTTTTAAAATCATGTAATGTATGTGTAAGAATGATTTCCTGAACAAATTTATCATACAATTATATAATTAGCTATGTATGTTCACCCATATGCATAAAAGTTAATGCATAATCAAAGCAAATGCTAAGTAAAAACTTAGGTATTTAAGCAAGAGTGAAACTGCAGCAGAGGGAGTCAGGTCTGAGTCTCTTTAGACTGGCCTTGTCTCCTTACCTCTGCAGACATAAAAATATAATTTCTGCCTAACTCTCCTGTAAAGTTTTTTCTCTACATCTCTGGTTATCCCCAAAGGCCCAACTTTGGGGCCTAACAGTTCCAGACAGGATCCTGCACACTCCTTCCCACCAGTGCCAGCTCTAAAGAGCCCATGTTGGTCAGGGAGGGGCTGGGTGTCTTGGCAGGGACTCACCTATTCTGTGGCCTCCTGGAGATTCTTCTTTGACATTCTGCTCTACCCCACCAACAATTTGACAAAAATGGCTCCTGGAGCACACTCAGTTCTGGGGTCCTGCCGAGGGTTGTCCCTTGGATTTCAGGAAGATTAAGTAGTTGTGTATGTGTAAGTGACTTTATGTGTATGTGTTTGTGTGCACACACAGATACTTTTTTTTATTAATAGTTCTCATTTATGAAGTACCCACAGTGTTCTAGGCATTATCGTGAGTCTTTTTACACAGCTTGACCCTAATAATGACATCAGTACATATGTTGGAGTAGACCTAGAATGCCCGGGAGCCCCTTCATCCAGGCTGCCTCTGCCTTGCCCCTCACCTGAATGGAGAAGATGCTGAGAACCTCCAGTATGAGGAGGCCTAGAGCAGCCACTTCAGCAAGGTCATGTGTCTGGGACACTAGGCTGTTAACATGCAGATCAAAACTACAATGAGATATCATTTCATGCCTTACAGAATCGCCATTTAAAAAAAAATAACAGAAAACTATGGGTACTGGAGAGGATGTGGAGCCATAGGAACACTTCTTCACTGTTGGTAGGACTGTAAAATGGTGCAGCTTCTGTTTGGTGTTCCTCAGGAAGCTAAATATAGAACTTTCATATGATTCAGCAATCCCTCTATTAGGAATATATTCAGAAGAACAGAAAGCAAGGACATGAAAAGATATTTGCACACCAATGTTCATTGTGGCATTATTCACAATTGCTGAAATATGGAAACAACCCATGCCCATCAACCTATGAGGGGTTAAACAAATGTGGTATAAAAATACAATGGTATACTTTTCAGATGTAAGAAGAAATGAACTTGGGATGCATATGACAACATGGATGAACCTTGAGGCATTATGTTGAGTGTAATAAGCCAGACACAGAAGGACAATTATTGTATGGTCTCAAATACATGAACTAAATACAATGAATAAACTTATGAAGTTAAACTATAGTGTATATAAGTTAGTAGGAGGTAGAATTTGGATTGAGAAGGGGGAGATGATGCTGAATATATGTAGAATGTTTAATAAGATGGATTATAATATATGGAAATGGATGGAGTTGATAATAACACATTATAATGGGTTTAAATAAGACTTGATTTATAAATGTGATTGTAGTCTAGGGAAGTTAATGTTAATTGAAAGACAACTAGAAGATTATCTAGGAACTGTATAATATAATGATTTCTGTGGTATGTGAGGATTGTGGTTAATAAGAAAAATAAAAGAATGTCCCTCTATTACAAGGTATTAAGAATTTGGTGATACATGGGAAAAATACAACTAATGTAAATTATAGATTATAGTTAACTGTAATATTATATTATTATAGCAAAAGTTAAGCAGGTATTATATCAATGCTGAGGGTCAAACAAAAATATGGGATTGAGTTTTATGAGATGTGAATATGATCAGGCTTTTTTTTTCATTTTCTTCATTAATAAGGCTAACTCGGTCATATCATTTAACCAACTATGGTCATTTATTCATCTTTCTGAACACTAAAGAAAAAATTGAGTTTGTTTTTAGGATTAAATAAAATAAATGTGCCCAAACAGTATTTTAAAAATAATGCTTCCATAATTTATTAACCTGTCTTTTGTCATTTTTTTTAGGTTAAAAGAAAATTTACTTAAAAAAAATCTGTTAACATTGTTCCCAGAAACAGGGGCAGAGAGCTGGAGCAGAGCCAGGTACCCTATCAACTTCTTGATTGGGATTAATGTGATATTCCCTTATCTCTGTCCCTCTTCATGGGACTTCACATCCAATTAGGCATCACTTGAAGGAAACAAAGCAGGGCCCTGTACCTTGACTGCCATTCCAATGCCCTTTCCCCCACAGCACAATGCTCCTACAGCCCTGAGCTTGGCCTGTCCTTGTGATGAGCAGAAAAGAGTGCTGTTGGGGGGTGGTTCTGAAACTTGCCCATCATTTTAGCATTTTCTTCATGGACATCTCTGGGATTTCCAAGTATAATCCCTGGCTCAAGAAGATCCATTCAGGTCAAGCTTTCATGATGTGCGTATGAGTAATGGATGGTAGGAATTCCAATCCTCAAGGAAGGCAGGACTTCAGTTCAGCCTAGAAGGCCAGGAGGGAGAGTGTTGATAGAGGTGTATGGAGAACAGTGTGACTAGGGCACAGGTAAAGTACTGGGAAGCAGTGGAGGTGATGCCAGAAAGGGAAGATGAATCCAGAAAGTGACCCTGAAAACCAAGTTTAGGAATCAAGAGTTTTATGTGTTTTAGAGTTTGATTGTAGTCAAAGGGCCATGAATCCTGCCTGAGCCTGGGAGGAGCACAGGTGGGGCTGGGTCTGAGAAAGGGGCTTTAACATCAAGCTTGGCATTCAGGGTGGACTGAAGGCTGAGATTTGGAGTAAAGTAGCGATATTAGTCAGCCAAAGCAGTGTTTATGCAAAATACCAGAAATCTGTTGGCTTTTATAAAGGGTATATATTTGGGGTATAAGATTACATTTACCAGGCCATAAAGTGTAAGTTACTTCCCTCACCAAAGCTGATTGCCATGTGTTGGAGCAAAATGGCTGCTGATTTTTGTGAGAGTTCAGGTTTCCTGGTTCCTCTCTTCCCATGGCTTGCTTCTCTCTGGACTCAGCTCCTCTCCTATCTCCACAAGGCCAGCTGTAGACTATCAGGTGAATGGCTTGTTTTTCTTCCCAGGGCCTTTTCTCTTTCCTCATGACCAAGCTCCTCTGTGTGCTTACTTTCCAGGGCTCCAGCTCAAAAATTCCAACCTCATTCTATGCAGTACACTTTCTCTGTGAGTCCCTGCCCACCAATGAGTTGGGGACTCAATGTCCTACTGATGTGTCCCAATCCAAGCCTCAATCGTTATTTAATCAAGTAAACCTCTGAATCTAATATAATGTAATATACCCTGAGGGACAAATCACTTTATAAACATAATCCAATATCTATTTTTGGAATTTATAAATAATGCCAAACAGCTACAGGAGACAACCACAGAGTCTCCATGGTGTTCTGAGAGGGAAAGGCTCAGGGACACTCACCTCAGGGATATGGCACTTGTTCCAGTCCTGTACTGGTATATAGCTCCTGAAAAACTTTTGACTATGCATTCAACTATTGTATACATAATAGAGCTTTTTATGGGGCGCTATTAGATAAAGTAAATGATACGCTTCAAGTTAGCACCTAACAATGTGCAATGTGCTTGGCATGTGAAAAAACTTCGGTAAACAAACATAAACCTACATGACACAAATGTTCCTATTTCACAAGGCCATAATTACCCTTCCACCCATTCATTTTTGGGAAGCCAGAATTTTATCAAAATTGACGGCAGGGGGGGCAAGATGGCGTTGGTTTAGGAGGGCACTCACTAATTTACTCTCAGAGGACAGCTGATTGGGGACAGAATCCTGCCTGAGTGGTCTGTGCTGGGGGCGCATGGAGTGAGAACCTTGGGGATATCGATCTGGAGAGAGATGGTTGGTGAGGTAGATTGCTCAGGAAAGATTTGTGCTGCTAGTTTATCTCTTCTTTGCTGTGCTTCTTCTGTGATTTCCCATTCTCTGCTATATTGATTTTGTCTCCCACCACTATCTCTTTTCCTTCCTTCATCATTCTGCCTTCTGTGTTCTGTTGTGTTTCTTACATATCAACTTTTTTCATTAGCCCACAACTTCAAGGGTGTCAATCTCTATTCTATCTATTCTCTTTTCCTCTTTTATTATTATTATTAACTTTTTCCTTTCAGCCCTTTCTTTATTCTTTCTCTCTCTCCTCATCATTCTGGTGTTCTAAATCATTATAAATATTTTCCTCTATTTGATTTCCCAGTCCATTGTAGGTACTCCACTTTTTTTCCCTATTACTCTACACTGCCTACACGAGTTAAATATTCATTTTACTAAGCCTTATACGGCCCCTTTTCTAACTTTTATCAATATTACTATTATCCTTCTTCCTTTCTCACATCTTTTGATTCATCTGACCCTAATCTTTTACCTTCA
>JAQZBX010095877.1:0-11866 GCA_029593785.1 Cabassous unicinctus
GGGGATGGTTCTGGCCCATCTACCTCTTTATCCATCAAATGCTTAATTCAGTCACTATGCAGTGATCACCCATCGACATGAGTTCAGATTAAATAACGTGAAATCAAATATATGTAATTAAAAGAGAGCAAGGAAGAGGGAGCAAACAAGTTCAACTGTGTATGCAGTGCAGTGAGCCTGAGGCTGAGCCCTGTCAGTCTGCTGCCACCTCCTCACTTCTCAGTCCCCTCCTGGTTGGAGCAGCTCACCAAGGAGAGCGTGACTCTAGTGTTTAAAGACATGCATTGCTCTTATGCCATGGCCCTTAAACACCTTCCAACTATTTCACTTGATGTGCAGCTAAAGAAACTATGCTCTCTTCCTACCCTGGAATTAAAACGGACTGTGATGGCCATTTTGAGAGGTAGTGTAGTTCCAAAGGAGGGAATGGAAAGCTTATTTTGGCCCCATGCGATTTTTGCCTTAGATGCTGACTCTAGGACCAAGCCCCAGGTCAGAGGCTTTGCTTGAGCCGATTCTCATACCTCCTGTGCCTGTCACAGTGAGGAAATGAGCTCAGGTTGAGCCGTGAGGGAGCTCACACTTTAGGAGAAACATTCTAAGAACATTCTCTCTGCACTGGGTTGCTCACCACCACCTTCTCCCTGTTCCAGTTCCCCGAGCTACTTCCTGGATCCTTGGAGGTGAGTCCACTGCACTTCCCTTTCCACCGAAATCTTACAAATCTGATTTGACAGTTAAGGGACAGGTGGGAGTTGATCTGACCCAGTCAATGGCTTCTAGCAGATTAAGTGTAAGATTCTGGTGGTTCCTATTCTTTTTATTTACTAAGAGGAAAGACATATCTGGCCAGCCCTGAAATTAAAAACAAGACTGGTTCACCCCCTCACTATACAGTGGTTGACACACAAAAGAAGACCGCATTAAGCAATTACCTTAGATTGTCCTGTATTTTCCATCCCTCTTTCCTTCCTTCCATCCAGCCACCTATTTATTTATTTTAAATTTTAAAAAATCATATACCCATGACAAAATTTTACATAATATAAGAGAGGTTATAGTGACGAGGAAACTTTCTCTTTTCCTGTTCATCCTTAATCCTCCAGTTCCTCCTCCCTAACCTTAAAGTATACTTTCACAGACAGTCTGCACATAAAAATTTATTATAGGGAGCGGATGTGGCTCAAGCAGTTGAGCACCCGCCTCCCACATGGGAGGTCCCGGGTTTGGTTCCTGGTGCCTCTGAGCAGACATTGAGCAAAAAACAATGAGCAGACAAGTAGCAAAGGCAGCAAGCAAATAATGGGCAAACAATGAGCAAAAAAACCATTATATATAAACCTTGTGTTTTATTTATGTTCTCAAATGGTATCATAAAATGTGCACTGTTTTACTTTGCTCTTTTCACTTAATACCTTGGATATTTGCCCATATCTCTTACCTTGCTTCTCACTCCTCCCTGGTACTTCTGTCTTAGAGCTCCACACTGCCATCGAAGTTCTCCTCGGGCTCTTTTCACATCTGGCAGTTTATTGAACAACAACAGTAGCAGTAACAATACAGCAAGCACAAAGCACTCTGCACACGTGAGCTCATTTAATCCAGGCAAGGAAAGTATACAGTAGATATTGTCATCCCCACTCTGTGGATTAGGAAACAGAGGCCCACGGCGAGGTCACAGCCTGCGGGTGGGAGAGCTGGGATTTGAAACTGGGCAGCCTGGCCCTGGAGTCTCCCAGCTGCACGCTCTGCGGTATATCTGCCACGGCAGTGTGTGTTTGGCTTTCTTTGCTTATTTAATTTCAGGATTCCCCAACGTTCTCAGCTGAGAGGCTCCTTTTGGGCTGAGCTCTGCCTTCCACCTCTGCTAGGGGTGAGGACATTCAGACAGCATCTGAGGATGTTCTAACTGGGATTTGTGAAGTAGCACATAATCCTGGAAGAATACATGTGATCCCACCTTCCTGAGCTATACCTGATTTGGGAAAAATTGGGTCACAGCAAGTCCCCACATCTTGGCTCATCTGTCTTTGGGAACTCTATCCAGCACCCCACTCATTTCTCCCCGGGAGATTCTGGAACCCCTGAAGAACACCTCTTGGGTGCTGCACAAATCAGTCCTCTTGTCCACCTCCCCTGGAGGCCGTCTGTGCCGGCTCCCTGCCAGGGTGCCTCTGACTTCACAAATGCTGCAAGAGGCAGCTATGTTCTCGATGGCTGCCAAAAGAACTGCCTCTGCTGGTGCCCGCCTGCTCTGCGGCCGCAGGAGATAAGGGTCTTCCAAGAGCTCTGAACATAGTGCTTTGAAAGGGACAGAGGCCCTTGGACCTGGGGATCGGGGACTGCTTATGCAGGGGGCCTTTTGATCTGGAGACCGTCGGCGGATGTGGGCAGGGGTGGACTGCGCGGGGGCTATTCTGGGCAAGGAGAGCATCCTGGAGGAGACAAGGACACAGCTGTGCTCCTGCTGAGCTCTGAGCCTGGCAGGAACTGTCCTTTGGTTTAACGTCGATTCAAATCCTACCTGACTCCCAGGTCCCAGGTTAAGCTCTTCTTCCTCCCGCTCTGGCCCATATTGAACTTCAGTAGCATTTTTTCTAGGAAAAATCAATGAGTATTCAAGGAGTGCCACCCGTGCTCCATTTGAGGCATAAGCAGAAGTGTTGTCCGCCGCCCCCTTGCTTCCTTGCAGTTGGGGAAGGTAGGAGTGAGACAGGACCCCTTGAATGCCCTGGGCTGCTCTCTTCTTTGTTTGTTCCCAGGCTGTGAGGGTTTTCCTCATCGTTTAACATCCACTTAGTGCCTGGCCTGCAGATGGTGGGCAGAGGGTGAAAGGGAGGGTAAAGGCGGGTTGCTGTGCCTAGCAGCATCGGAATCTCTTCTCTCAGTTCTTGTGAGGTGCTTGGGTTCTCATGGATGCATATATGAATTACGGACCACGGTCTTTGAGGACCCCCCACCCCCAAAAAAAGAAAAGAAGGGAGAGAATCCTCTCAGACTGTACAGAGAAATCAGAGCAGCTGAACAACTTCTCCATAAAAGACAGGTAAGTGAAGGCTCTTCTGGGGCCCAGCCTCAGTTTCTCAGTGCACACTGTCTTTGAGCCTGAGATGTCCTGGTGCACTTACTTAGGATTCTCCGACAGGATCTTTGTCTTTGCACATTCTGAGGAGGAGGCCAGCTCACAGGATTTTAGGCTATGTCACTTGTACCTGGGTTAGCCACAAAGGACACATCACAGCCATTAACGGAGGTGGACCTGCCTGCCTTGCGGGGAGAGAGGAGTCCTTGATATTTGAGAGCGGGAGTCAGCCCTTATTATCTGAAAAGAAGCAGGGTCGAAGTGAGAAAGAATCAGTCAGGAGGACCAGGAGTTTTGTGTTTGGAGGGTAGTTAGCATTGCTTTTGAAAACCATGAGAAGAGTCGCAGCCCTTCAGCGATCCTCGGGAGTTGTGGATCTCATTGGAAGTTCCTGGAAGCTGAGTGGGAGGTGGGAGAGAAGTGGTGCCTAAAAATACATCATGGAGAGAGGACCCATGAAGTCATCTTCCCAGGATACTCATCTACCCTGGCCAGACTGTGACTCCAGTCCCTTGTCCGGCTCTTAGTACAGTCATTTAAACGTAGTGGGAGCTTAATAACTGGTGTTGACTGACAGGCAGCTTGAGAAGGACTTGGGGAACCTGGAGAGGGTTCAGAGGACAGATCCGGAGGTGATGAAATGGCTGGAAATAAGAGCACTGAGACAAGGTCAAGAGAATTGGATTCCTCCACTCTGAGAGGAGAGGGGTGAGGGCGAGGGGTGGGGACGAGCCGTCTCCAGCCTGTGGGGTCTGGGCATAGCCCTTCTCTGGACATGCCAAGGATAGCTTGAGAGTTACAGTATACATTTGCTGCTGCTGGTGTGTGTGTGTGTGTGTGTGTGTGTGTGTGTGTGTGTGTGTGTGAGAGAGAGAGAGAGAGAGAGAGAGAGAGAGAGAGAGAGAGAGAGTTTCTGGAGCTCTAGAAATATCACAGCAGTAGAAAGCTGTATTTTCAGATCATCAACACAATTGCTCCCTTCTATAAATGAGCATTATCAAGACTTACAGCAACTGCAGCTATCAGATCTTTAAAGCTTTCATGTTCTAGAAGGATGATCTGTGAGTGATGAGATTTCAGACAGCTGGATGGGGGCGAGGCAGACAGTGTTGAGCAGGTGGGGGCCTTCCTGGGACTTATCAATCATCAATTACCCTCTGCCTGAGACCACCCACTCTGGAAAGAAGGGCTGGAGAGAGGCAAATGTGGGTGGGGAGACTCTTTCTAGGGGAAGGGAACAAACATTCATGGAGCAACCAATATGTGCCAAGAATCTTCATGGGTGGTCTCATTTAATTTTTACAATAATCCCGTGAAGGAGGGGAGAGGAGGATTGTTTTCCCCATTTTATAGATTAGGAGATGGAGGCAGAAAGAAACGAAGCACAGTACCCAAACTCACACGACTCGTTAGTAATAGAATTGGGATTTGAATCAGGACAGGTCAAATTTCAGAGCCCATCTGCTGTTGCTGAGGGAAATCTAGCGAATAGAGCCAGCCTTTTCATTAGGCCCCAGAGCTCTTCAGACAAAGGTAGCCAGGAGAGCATCCTTAGGTCAGGCTCACCTGACCTTAAGAGTCCATGTGTGAATGAAGAGGTCAGCTGAGAGGTTCTCCAGCCCCCAAACCCGTCTGTCTCTCTTAGCTTTGGATCTGCTCCAAGTGGAGGGAGGGTCTAACATGGAGCATCCCGGAGTGCCCTGCAGTCCCAGAGGAAAGCTGCGTGGGAGGAGAAGGATGCAGTTTGTGGGTCTGTAAATGGGGAAAGGGATACAATCCCAAGCTTGGATTTACAGTCGGTGTCTGGTTGCCTCAGCCTGGAATCTGAACCAGACCATTTTCCATGGGCAAATTAGCCAAACAATCGAGCCCACAAAGGGAACAGCTCTGCTATGTCTGTTAACAAGCTCGGAGGGCTGGGGGTGGGGCGCAGGAGGGAGGGACTGCTGGTCTGAAACCGATCTCCCCTCGTCCTGCTGCTCTGTGGCCCAGTCTCTCTGCTTGGGAACCTGGGACAGAGGCTGGTCCGATTTCCCTGCGAGCTGAACGGTGGGAATTTTTTTTTTGGTGGCAGATTGAATTTTCTGTGTCGGTTTGAGTTACACCTGCCCCAATCCATTTAATTAGGGCTGAAGCTGCTGTCTATTGTGTCCATTGGGCCTCCCTGCATGAATAAATAGTAACTTATGTTTGTTTTCTTTGGGGAGGGGTATTTTTTTAAAATGGTGGGGTTGGCAAAGGACGGGGGCATCAAGAGCGATGAAGAAATCCTAAGGAAAGAAGACATTAGAGGGCAAATTTTCACCCCATTAAGGCTGCAGTGGTAACTCTTCTCCCCCTTCTTTCACACAGTGCATTCAGAGTCTCCTCTGTTTTCACGTCTATCCTCCAGCCAGGCTTTCTTTCTCTTCACGTACTCCTAGGTCTCAGGCATTTTCCTCCTCCGTGATGCTTGTCTCCTCTGTCCCTTCTCCTTTTACTGTAGTTTTCCATTCCAACTGTCTCTCTTGCTCTCTTTCTCCAAAGTGCTTCTCTCTACTACAAGATCATTAATAGGGAACTTGTTAAACATGTCATGATATAGTCTTGTCTTGGAATAGTATGTATCCAATAAAAAGAATATATAGACTCTACATATGTTGACATAGAATGCTTGTCAAGGGATATTGCAGAGGAAAAAAATGTTGTGAATACTATTCTCCCTTTGTATAATAAAAGGCTGCTTATATGTGCACATAATATTTCTCCAAATTTACAAAAGAACTGTGAACCTGGTTGCTTTTAGGGAAGGGGAGTAGAGTCTGGATTTGTAGAGCTATTTTTCAATTGCATAGCTTTTTTGTACTATTTGATATTTTTTATCACCGTGGGAGCAGAAATATTACTGGGGTCATTTTCAGAACATACAATCTTCTATACAGGGTGACATGGAAAAAGCCATTCATTTAAAGCAAATATTTATTGTCTACTGTGTGTTAGGTGGGTAGTATGCTAGAGGCTGGAGATACAGTGATGAGCTAAAGCAGACATGGTTCCAGCCTCCTGGAGCTGACAGCTGGGTGGGGGCAGACATTAATCAAATGATGACACAAAAAATGTAAAAGTTCAGCTTCAGTAAGTACCGGAGAGGAACGCGGGGCTATGAGTGCCTATAATAGGGTGGGGATTTTTCGGAGCCAGAGAGGTCAGGAAAGGTTTTCCTGAAGAAGTGAGGTTTGAGCTGAGAACTGAAGGATGGTAGAAGCTGAGGAAGTAGAGCGGGAAGGAAGAGGATTGCCTGGGCAGAGCTTCCACGGCAGAAGAGAGAAGGCTTGAGTAATGTCTGTGTTTGTGGTCCTGGGGAGAGCACAGTGAGAATGAGGAGAAATAGTCATGGAGGTGAGAGAGGAACTTTAAAGAAAGAATCAGCTCACTGAATAAGGAGATTTTTGAAGAGGTGAAGGGTCAAGTGTTTCTCTGAAGTGTCAGGTCAGGAGAGGAGAATGATGTCACTGTGAATCGAAGTCAGGATACAGAGGGGGCTACTTGGGGAGTGGAAAATGGTGTTCAGGTTGAGAGGTTGAGTTTGAGGCAATAGTGATATAAAATGGCAGAATTATAGATTGTTGGCTTGTCTTACCAGGTAAGGGGGAGCTATAGATTTTGGAGTAACTGATATAAAGCTGAGGGCAAAAAGCATGGGAATGAATTGGATTTTCAAGGGAGAGAGAGTAGATCAAGAAGAGCCTGAACTCTGGGGAATGGATGCATTTAAGGGGAAAGGAGGAAGAAAAGCCAAAGAAGGGATAAAGAATGGTCAGAGGCAGAAGAATGGGGGTAGAGCACGGTCTGGAGCGTCAAAGGACGGAAACATTTCAGGAGCAGGAGGTGGTCTGGGAGACCACTTAGGGCAAGCAGCACAGGAAGAGTGAGCAGCAGAAGGGCACGTGGCTCAGTGGCTTGGCGTAGGGCTTGCTCAAGGTGCTGGGACAGGAGAAGGGCATAACTGAGGGGAGATTCGGTGGTGAGGCAGTGGGGCCGATGATGGAAGGAGTTGAAAGCTTTGGCAGTGAATGGAGGAACCAAGCTATGGGATGAAAGTGGAGACAGGTTACAGTGGGGGTGGGGGGGTGGAGGTGGGAGGATGGCAGGTCAAGAGATGGAAAGCACTAGAGAAAGCTCTAAGCTGCGTTAGACCACACGTCTTAAGACCTTGGATCTTCCTTTGGCTCAGGATTTCCCTCCTTCTTGTTAGGATGATGATCCCAAAGTGTCACGGCTAACGAGGGCCTGTTGGCTAGATGGGAGTTCTACAGCGAGGCTGATTAGTCCTGTAAGCCCGTGCCAGGCTGAGCGACTAAGTAAGACTGTGTCTTGAAACAACTGTCCACATAGAGTTTTTACCCCAAGAAGAAAACCAGTTTTGACCATTAAAGAGCCCTCCAGTGGCCTCCCATATGCTCCACCAGACATTGACAACATTGTGGACTGTTTACAACCCCTCTCTCCTGGTCAGCCCACATGCTCTCAAAGGCTGGGACGACGCCTTATTTTTCTTTGCTTGCCAGGACCAGACACCGCACCTGGCGTGTCGGGGCCTCTAGGTGCTTGAGAGAGGGCAGGGCCTCTTTCATTTCTGAGGACTCTGACATTGACAAAACAAGGTTATAAAAACCACCGTATTATTCAAACAATAAATGGAATGATTTAACAATTTTGCACACTTGCACAAAAGAAAAATGAAACACACTTATGTTATAAATATAATAATTCCAGATTTATTTTTTATAAATTATCTGTAGTGAAGTCTTCTTCTAATTCTGTCAGACTGTGTGCATAATCTCCTGGAGAGATGTGTCTGTGCCTCTATTTGAGGCTCTCAGGGCAGTGAGGCAAAGGCCAAACAGCCCTCCCCACTGTGACAGGGCCTTCCCAGTCACCCCAGCACTGTGGCATACAGAAGACGCTCAATTCCTGCGCTGTTTCCTCTGCTTGGACCTCACTCTCCATAGATATCTCCATGGCTTGCTCCCTCTCTCAGATCTTTGCTCCAATGTTAGCTTTTGGAGAGACCTTCCGTGAGCATCCCCCCAACCCCCTTCTTGGCTTTCTCTCCCTTGTACTTTACCATTACCCCAATATCCTGCATACTTTGCTCATGTGTTTGTTTGTCAATTTGTCACCCTCTTGAATGTGAGTTCCATAAAGGCGTGGAACTTTGATACTAGAATGAATGGGACTTGGCTCAGAGTAGGTAATCAATGAATATTTGTTGAGTGAATAAATGAGGTCATTTTCTTTACTTCTGAAGCAAATGGAGTATTTGAGGGTAGAACCAATCTTATGCCATCAGTGAACATGTGAAGGCATTTGCAGGAGACAGAGAGGGGAGGCCAAGGGAGAAGGGAGGCTCCCAGGAGCTGGTATGGTCGAGACAACTGGGAGTATAAAGGGTGGGGGGCGGGGGGCTGTCTGCAGAGACCAGGGCAGGGCTCACGGCAGGAGGTAGGGCCCCAGTGGAGGATGTCTGGAGATTGACACCCGGGCGGAGAATGAGAAGGCAGGTTCTAGAATCGCATCATTCTTGGCAGCAGTAAGGCCCCAAGTTTCCCTTGGGCTAGAAGGCTGTGTGGCTTGGTTTAATGTCCTACCTGGGTCAGAGGTGAGGGTGGGAAGGATGAGAAGTGGGAGCTGGGTGCCCTGCATGAGGGCTTGCCTTGTATGATGGGAGAAATGGAAGAATTCTGAGCTTTGTGACCGGCCTGCTTCAATGCTTTTATTTATTATTTTCTTTTCCCTTGGTTTCATTATTATTATATTTTCTTGTTAAAAGTTTTATGTGAATATTCCAACTTTTCCTTGGCTGACCTAAGATGAAAGAGAACTGTTGATTGTGAGGCCGGTTGGAGAGGGGAGGTAGAGGGCAGAAGCCAATCCAGCTTGAGAGAAGGAACTGGGAGCAGATAAGGCACAAACTCAGGAGGGGACAGATTGGCTGGCCCGGCCACTGAGCCTTTCCTGTTTGAGGCGTACTTTGCAGAACACAAAAGCCAAAAATGTAGCTCATCCTTGACTTCCTGCTGATGTAACATCCCTGAGCCAGCAAAGCAGTTACACACATACAAGCACACAGGTACAGACTGGCAGCTGTGCAGGGCAAAGGAAACTGAATTCAGTTCAAACAGCAATTATCAATTGACCCTGGGGATACAGAGATGAGTTTGCAATCTAGTGGAGGAGGCAGGCATGCAAATAAAGTTCAGGGCAACGGGGCGGGGAGAGCGTTGAATGAGATACAGAGGATGACTCTCGCCGTGTGTGTGACGAGTGGGTGAGTGGAGGGTTAAGGAAGGCTTCCCAGGGAGGAGAAGGTGGAAAGAAGGGCAGCCCAGGCAGGCAGAACCTCAAGGACAGGCAGACAGCAAGCGACTCGGGATTCTGGGGAGGAAGGGACCCACCCCTCCCGGGGCCCTGCTGTGCTGTGGGTGCTGTGTTAGATGCTCTATCATGCCACCATCTCGTATAATCCTCCTCACTTTGCCATTACCACCCATTGTACAGACGTGTGGACCTAGACGATGACTAGCCAACGCCCAGACCAGTGTGGCAGCAGCACGGTGACAAGGACCCACACCCTATGTCCAGGGACATCTGAAAATGTGGTAGAGCTGAAGGGGGATCCCAGGCAGACTCAGAGGTGGAAGAATATTCAGGGGCAGGGAGCTCCCTTTGGGGTCCCCGAGATCAGTCCAGGTCAGTGGGAGCCTATTCCTTGATGGAAAAGCTTCCTGCTCAAGCATCAAAGGCCATGATTGCCCTCTGAAGCTCCAGGGAGACTTGCTGACCTCCAGGAGGTTGATGGGTCCAAGCAACAGCGGGGGTGATCAGGGCCGAGTGCTGGCGCCCCACTGCCGAGCTTGGCTTACTGTGTGTCCTTGGGCAGGGCGAGCCCTGCTCCTGAAGAGAAGCACGTCCATGGCCTGAGGGGAAACAGGAAGCAGCCAGGAGGTCCTGCTCTCCTGCCTCTGTGCCTTTACCCAGGCCCTCTGCCCCACCTGCTGCCTCAATACCCCTTGACTTGAACAATCTGAGCTCTCCCAAGATGTAGTGGAAACATCTCTGGCTTTGAATGTGGAATGCTATGTTTGAACTTGGGTCGTCCCACTTCCTCCTGTGCCAGCTCGGCCGTGTGGGGTCAGACCCTCCATTTCCTCGTCTAGTCATTGGCACAATAACACCTAAACTGCAGGGCTACACTGGGCATGGACTAAGACCACGGGGGCATTTCCCAAACATGAAAGCTCTGTGTGCGTGCAAGTTATTAATCACAGCGGAGGCATTTAGGACCCTTTGGAGAGCTAACTCAGACCATGTCCCCCTCTAATTCTTTCTCCTCCAAATAGAGCCTTCTAAAGCAAGGTTTGCAAACTGTGGCCTGTGGGCCAAATCTGGCCTGCCCTCTGTTTCTGTAGCCTGTGGGCCAGTGAGGACTTTTACACTTTTAAATGGTTGAAATACAATCAAAGGAGAATAATATTTCACTATATGTGGAAATCATAAATTTTATTGGCCTGCAGCCATGCTCAGTCACTTACGGGCTGTCAGTGGCCACCCAGTTGAAGAGTTCCCGCAAAGGCCAAAAGCTTTACCCTCTGCTTCTTAATACAGAAACTGTTTGCTGATCCCTGCTCTAATAGAAGAAAACGAAGCAAATCAAGACCCCGAGCGAAACCCCAATTCTTAAGCATCCACATGGGCCGTGTCCGCAGTTCCCGATCTCTGGGTCTTTGATCTTGGGCTCTTTGAGGCGTTCATGTGGATCTGACTTTCAAGAGTTCCTCTCTGAGAATCTCAGCTTGAATTGCTCACGGCTTAGACAGGATTGACAAAGCCCCCCAAGAGAGTCCTTGAGGAGGCACATCTGAGGAAGGCCCATCCCTTAGGAAAGCTGCAGCTGTCTCGACTCTGGAGCCACGCAAATCCCATCCTGCCCACTCCACTTTAGCTGCTGAAGTCTCCTGCCTGTCAGCTGGCTGAGTGCTTTGCCTAGTGACAGGTCTCCCATTTAAATATAATCACCTTTTTATATCCCTGTAGCTCTCTGAATGCCTCTCCCCACCCAGAGCTTTTCCTGGTGATTGAAAAGAGCTAAACCAACAAATGGCATTCTCTCCTCTGAATGGCCTCAGTTTATCACCTGGAGAAGCCCAGAAACTACATCCCTGAGCTTCTCTTTGTTGTACCAACAGGTGCTCAGGAAGGAGTGGGGGTGGGCGAGGGGGAGGATGGGTTTAAACACCGGACAAGGCTAAAGGCTCTTTGGGGAGATCTTTAGAAACTTCTCCGGAATGGGCTGACACTAAGCGCTTGCGGGAGGCAGGGGTGGCAGAGTTGACACAATGATCTTTCAAGGTTCTTCCCAAACCAGAAAAAAATGTTCTATAACAGATCTGAGTATTTTATAAAGAGAGGCTCCTTAGACTTTTCCTTAAAAATTCTAAGGGAAAAAAGGTTCCAATGAAATATTTATTTTTGCTTTTATTTTTTGGTTCTGTATATAAACATTCCAATGGCTGTTGCCAATTTGGTGGCCACACTCTCTGTCATAGCTATCTGACAAGGGTCTGAGAGGGTTCCAGACTTCCTAACCTTTTTAGAGATATGCAAATGTTTAAACATCGGTAAAACTCGGTATTGGGGAACCCGGAACTAAACTTCAGAAGAAGTAGGATGATATAGGGCTGGGGTCCACAACTTTTTTTCCTTAAAGGGCCAGATAGGAAATATTTTAGGCTGTGCAGGTCA
>JAQZBX010095878.1:0-11864 GCA_029593785.1 Cabassous unicinctus
CACACAGAGCCTGGCAGCCCATGCGCCTTCTGTATATATGTTTTTATTTTACCGGGAGGCCCCGGGGATCGAACCCAGGTCCCTCCATATGGCAGACAGATGCCCAACCATTTGAGCCACATCTGCCCCGTCCAATGTGTTTTTATTTATTTTCCCCATTCCGGGATCATTCTTGGGGTATTTTTTCCAAAAGAGGAAAATTCCTAGTCATTCATCTGGTACAAAGTATTTAATGATTATTATCAATATTAATTTTTAATCAGAAAAAATGTTTTAGCAGCATTAAAGAAGATTTTGAATTTAAAAAATTAATGGAGCACTTAATCTACCACTCTGATATAACTCTACTCATTTCTTGCATTTTACCCTGGACAATTTGACTAAAGAGCTAGATTTTCAGGTAGGTATTATGTACATACACTTTTTTTGTATATTTTCTGTAAATTTATGTAGTTTTAATTTTTAGTAGTGAAAAAAGAATTTCATTGTGTTGACTTTCCCAATTTACCAAATGATTCTCCATTTCCTTGGATATTTAGGTTGGGCCCATTTTTCAGTTACTGCTGTTAACATGGTGAAAAAACATCTCTTACAAACACTTCTCTTCGATACCCTAAGGCAAAACATTATTTTCCCAGACTACTTTGATGTGTCCTTCCCACCTAAGTTTAGATAGTTCTCAAAGAGAGCTGGTAAAGGACACTTAACTTGCTAACTTCAACTATTTTCCACCACTTCTGATTCTTTTTTACTAAGCCTACCACCTTTGGACAACAAGGTGGCTCTGTATTAGTCAGCCAAAGGGGTGCTGATGCAAAATACCAGAAATTGGTTGGCTTTTATAAAGGGTATTCATTTGGGGTAGAAGCTTACAGTTACCAGGCTAAGTTACTTCCCTCACTAAGGTCTATGGCCACATGTTGGAGCAAGACGGCTGCCGATGTTTGCCAGAGTTCAGGATTCTTGGGTTCCTCTCTTCTCAGGGCTCATTTCTCTCTGGGCTCAGCTCCTCTGTTTTCTCCACAAGGCCAGCTGTAGACTATCAGGGGACCAGCTCTGTCTCTCTCCCTGGGGCTTGATTCTCTCCGGGCTCAGTTGCTCTGCTCCTCTGTGTGCTTACTTCCCGGGCTCCAGCTCAAAAACTCCCTTGTGTCCTCCTTCTCTGTGTCTTAACTTCCCCAGGCTCCACATCAAAGCTCTAGCATCAAAACTCTAACTCTGTCCTTTGCCATGTCTTTTATCTGTGAGTCCCCACCCACCAAGGGGCGGGGACTCAACACCCTACTGACATGGCCTAATCAAAATCCTAATCATAATTTAATCAATTAAAAGTGATACCTCTGACAGAACAGTTTACAAACATAATCCAATAACTATTTTTGGAATTCACAAACAATGCCAAACTGCTATAGGTGCTGTCTGTCAATCATCACAGCGTTTGCTCAAGTGATGCTGACGAGCTTCAGAAGGCAGGGATACCTGCTGGGCACTTCCTGAACCCACATTGCCTTTGAGAGGATCAGTAGTTGCATATTAACTGTGGTTAGTGCCAAGAACTCATTCCACACCAGCCAATGTGCTGAGTGGCTTATTGGTACTGGCACCTAGTGCAGGACCCTACACACAATAAGCACGTAGCCAATATTTGTTGAATGATCATGTGGTCTCTCTTCTTTCTCCAAGACCCTTCTGAGGTCATTCTAATGATTCATTCCATTTTAAAGATGAGGACACTAAGGCTTCAAGCAGTTGAGCAACTCACTAAAATCACCATGCTAGTAAATGGTGAAGCTAATTTGGACCCACTTCTGCCAGACCTCAGAGTCCATAATCTTTTTCTCTTTCTGAAAAAATAAAAGTGGTAAAGTCTGTTCTCTTTCCCGCTTTGCTGGGCTGCTGGTGGGTGGGAGTTCATCTGCTTATTTCCTTCTCTTTTTGGCTCATCTCATTTCTGGGAATCTTTATGAGATTCCAAAATAACCCCAAGCTCAAGGTTTATTCTATTTTTGTTTCAAGTCTTTAAAAAGAGATGGAGGGACCAGGAGGACAGGTAAATTAAGCTGCCTGTTGAGTCTTGCCGATATCTATGAGCCAAGCCTGTTGTAAATTTATTCATTTAGCAAATGCTTGGGAACTCCAGATGCACCAGGCATGAGACAGGTATCAGGGGTATAGTTATGGATGAGGCTGACTTAATATCTTCTATCAAAATCTACTAAGGCAGAGCAGAATCAAGAAAATAAATGAACAATAATTAATTACCAAGCACAAAGGGTACTACCAAGAAATAAACAGAGTGTTGAGATATGGATGCCAGGATGGGGCATTGGGGTTTCCTAATTTTGTTAGGTTGATCAGTATTGTTTGTCTTTCCTGTAGAGGTGGAATCCCCCTCGGAGCCTTACTCAGATTTTTGGAACGCTACAAGGTGGCAATTCTCCTTCTCAGTTTACAAGCTAGAGTGACAAGTGGCCTCTCAATTACTCATTACATCCTATTGCTGGCTTGGGGCCTTATTCAAGTCTGTTTTTTATGCCTTTGCTTTTAGACAAGAGTTCTCAACCTTGGCACTATTCACATATTGGATGAGGTGATCCTTTATTGTGAGAGCATCTCCTATGCACTGTAGGATGGTTAGTAGCATCCCTGGCTTCTACCTGGCAGATGCCAGGAGCACTCCTCCTCCAGTTGTGACAATAAAAAATGTCTGCAGACATTGCCAAATGTCCCCTAGTTGGGAACCACTGCTCTGGACTAGACCATAACATATTTGTAGTCATGGATAATTTTCAGAATCTGACAAAATCCAGGACATCTATAAAAAGGATAACTATTGTTGAGTGTTTCCTGTGTGTCAGACTTTCTGTCAAAATCTATAAAAACAAACAAACAAAAAAACCCCAAAGAATTAATTAAAAAAAACACTTGGGAGTGGATCTGGCTCAAGCAGTTGAGTGCCCGCTTCCCACATGGGAGGTCCTGGGTTCGGTTCCCAGCACCTCCTAAAGAAAAAACAAAAACAGATGACGTGCAAACAATGAGCAAAAACACGCAAAAAACAGACGAGGGAGACATCTCAGGCGGGTGGCGGGTGGGAGAATGAATAAAAATATGCTTAAAAAAAAAACCCTATACACTTATTAGCCCATGTAATTTTCACGACACTCATATGAGGAAAGTATTACTGCCATCTCTGGAGGGGCTGAGATCACACAATCAGTCAATGGCAGGATGGAACCTGAGCCTGTGCGACCCACAGCCCTGGATGGAGAAACAGAGCTGTGGCTCTCAAGCACCATGGATGGGTGTGGGTTGCCATCACCAGGGATCATGTAAATCAGCCCATCTCAATTTAAAGTGCACATGGATCTGCTGGGGATCTTGTTTAAATGCCCAGGTGATATCTGGGGAGGGACCTGCATTTCCAACCAGCTCCCAAGTGATGAAAACACTTCTGGTCTGTGGACCACACAGAGTACCAAGGCCCTCAAATATCAGTTCTTAAACATTTCTGGGCTAAAGGTTTAGCCAAGAATCTTGTTAGCTGTGGAACTCTGCCCAGAACAATGCAATTATGCATATATATCCCCTTAGAGCCCAGGTTAAGATGCCCAGCTAGCTCTAGAATCACACCCTAACCCTTGCCAAACAGATGGCTCTCTCCCGTTTGGAAAGTTTCCGATAAGGGGGAATACCTAACACCATTTTGACTTACTCTATTTCATCATCTCAAAATACTAGCCATCTGAAAGACCTGGTAGAATCTACACTGAATCTTTAAAATTGTAATTATCTCCATTGCTGCCCTGGACAGAGGTAAAAGCAGCTGATTATCCTTATCAAAGCACTGGTCTCAAAGCTAACCCATTACTTTCCTATCCGACTTCACCATAGAAAACTCTTCAAGTCCTGCATGGCATCTTTCCATAATAATGCTTGCTTCCCACCCACTGCTCCCCCATCCATTAGCAATTTCCTACGTAATGCATATGCCATGTGATACAGTTATCAGAAAGTGATGTTACCTGAGCATACACATACAAAACAATATGAGAAGATACTTTTCTAAAAGAACAGATAACCTTAAACATTAATAAATGGGAAATCTGTGAAATCAAAGCATTTTTTTTCTTTTTTATATAATAGCCTTTCATTCTTTTTATGATTTTGTCTTTGAAAGCTCTTTCTGCAGATGACAGATGATATTGTTCTTCCATCCTGCTTTAGACAGAATTAAAGGAGGAAGGGGGGAAAAAAAACTATTGTAGAGCCTCTCCACTCTGCAATGCGATTTTTATAATTAATATATACAACTGAGCAGAGAAAGGTACGTTATAATGAAATGCAATTAAGAGGTGTTTGTTCTTTTCCCACACATGATGACTATAATTTCCTTGGCTGTTTAGAAGTCAACCATTATCATTACATTTTGCACATATCCTTTCTATTTTTTTGCTGCTGAATTTGTTTATTTTCAATAAAAAACAAACATGGATTTAGAGCATTTGATATTCAGATAACATCATCTTTTAATTATAGTCCACGGTGATCATTAAATCTAACACCTTTTATGGAATTTCTTGCATTGGCGTGGCTTCCAATTTTTAATTAATGGACCTTTAAAAATAGCTCCAAATAAAACTGTAATTTCAGTTTACAAAATTGAAAAGCTTGGTTTGAACGACAACATTATGTTTTCCTTCCATGTGGAAAGGAACCAATCCGATTTTATAGTTATCTGTCATCTTGAACTTTAATTATAACTCTCCTGTACAACCTGACATTTAGTCATGTGTGTGAGGCTGTCCTGTCTTCACGCTCCCCATTTTCTTTGCCTTTTGTCCTGATCTTTCTCGACTCGAATGGGAGCGTAAGAGTTGGGAGGATCCACCAGTCACTTGCCAGGGGTGACGGTGTGTGATGCCGTGAAACCAGGCACCTATTTGGATGCTGCCTCTGAGCCTCCCTGGCTGTTTTCATAGCAGAAAAGTGTCTGGCAAAGCAGTATCATCTGAAGGATAGACCCCATTTGGATTTGCTGAGCTAGGGGTACTGAGAAACCCACCTTCGACAGTGGTGACCCACCCATGTGGAAACAGAGGACTATCATCTCAGACAATAGATGCTTCATAAAAAGTACATGGCTTACATGTAGCTTTATTGGGATGAACAGGAGTAGATGCAATTATAGAGCAGGACCCCTGATGCTAAATGTTAGAGGATAATTTTTACTCAACATCTTTAAGTATTCTGGGACCTAAAATTAAAGATGTTAGTGTCATTTGCTCTTATTTACTGTACTTCATTTTGGGGGCTGGTTTGTGCTCTGCAAAGAATGGTTATTGTCTCTAAAGAGCTGTGCTTAATATTCCAGAATCTGCTATCAGGGAAATGGTACTGTTGGTTAGTCCATGAATATGGTTTTATTTTCCCAGGCTTGGATAATTGGGACATGTATGAAGAGCATACACTACAGCTAATGTTTCTTTCTTTTTATCCTATGTATGATGATGTTTTATTAAAAATGACAGTATCGGTCACCAAAAATCTCAAGTAGTTCTTTTCAGCCTACAAGCAGAAGTCAAAATATATAGGGAGCAAGATTTAAAGGAATAGAAATAAGTTAGTTGTATGTCAAATAAGCCCCTTCCTCCATTAAATCAACTGTTGCCATTTCAATTTATTGAGCCTACTATGTACCAGGCACAATACTAAAGGATACAAACATGAATTTAAAAAACAGCAGTTTCTGCCTTTGAGAAGACTCTGCAAAGGACAGAAATATCAAAGCAGACAAAGGTTCCAGCAAAACAGTGGGAACATGTCTCCCACCAGTTCATTGCTAACACCTTGGACTCACAGGCCTCTGCCAATCCACATCTTGTGCAGGCTAAGGAGCTTGTGTTAATGCTGAGTTGGTTTCTGCTTGGTGCTTATTGATAAAACTTCCTTTCACGAACGAGAACTGCTTGCAAATCCTTGGAGAAAAGACTCCTTTTCCTTCTATCTGCTTTTCCCCTCTTCTTTGCAACCAGGATAGAAAATTGAAAAGATGTAAAATTAAGCTGCACCACATTCCCCTGCTCTGTGCTTTTGCTTCCAACCCTTGGGTAATTTCCTTACAATCAGGAACAAAATTTTCTCAGCAACTAAGTTATTACTTAATTAACTTTCCCTTTCTGCTTTTCTACTTTTTAATGAAAAGTTAGCATGAAACGCTTCTCTGCTCAGCTCTGAAATTTTACAATCTGCTTTGGCCAGGTCTTTTTGTTTTCTTTTTCTTCTGGCTATCTCAATACACAGCATGAAGTCAAAATGATTTTACAGGTATTTGTGGGATGGTCTTTTCCGTTAGTCTTTGCCTTCTGTGTCTCTTGGTCTGCCCACCTGGCTCGGCACTCACCCCACCAAAAGGTGTGGACCCTGTAAGATACTGAAGCCCTTGTTAAATCTGGGTCTTCAGACAGTATGGCTTTACAATGCAAATGGGTGTTTGGGAGCCATGCCTTTTTCTCATTCTTAGTGGTCAAGGATTCAGTCCTGAATTCAGAAATCAGGCTTTGCTGATTAAGTTGCTGTAGATTCTTGGACCAGATATTTAGCTCCACAAAGCTGTGGTTCCCTCACCTTTAAGATAGGAATGAAAATGTCCCTTCTTTATAGAGTTGTTAGGAAGATCAAAATAAAAGTTTTTAACACTGTATTGGTAAAGATTGTTAAGAATTGGTGTTTTTTTTGCATGTAAAAAATAAAGCTTGACTAGGTCCAGGTGCTTTCTTGATTAAATGTTATGTTTTAAATATTGAGACCCCATGGTAGCATGGCTTTTTAGAAGCATAACCATTGGGCTGATGTACCTAAAATCAGAGCCACCACCCCCGCCCCCTGCCCACAATAGATGTTTTTTTCTCTTCTTGATGAACATATTATTTTTTAAAAATCCATTTTGGCTTTTCCTTACCAGTTATTTAATAACACAGGAAGAGTCTCTTTGTGCCTGAATGAGGCCCCATGCCTCTTAAGGCTCAGGATTTTGGTAACAATCTGGTGGGGTCCTACTCTCTAATCATGGGCATTCAACTTGTGTCCTGTACAGATTTAATGCTCTATTGCTGCTGTCTAGATATTCGTAATAGTTTTTGAACAAGGGGCCTTGCATATGCATTTTGCACTATGCCCTTCAAATTACGTGGCCAGTCCTGTCCCTAACTGACGTAAACTGGACTTTGGCTTCTGATGGCAGACGGGCTCCTGAGACAACTTTCAGGTGGGATACTCTGGGTTTTTCTCTAAGCCTCCTTAAATTCCGTTCTTGGTGGGTGGGGTTTGCTTTCTTGCTTTTTTCGTCATTATGGCATCCAGTCAAGTTAAGCTTATAAAATCGACGACTGGGGATCAACTCTCTGGACCTCGTGGCAGAAAGCTTTACTATTTTACTCCTATGAAAAAGGCCCAACATCTCTTTAAACCAACTCCACCAACACCCTTCAACCCAATAAACGTCTCTTTGCTGTCTGACATCAAGCGCCATTGACAAGAGGTATGACTATAACATTGTTTTAGTTTCCTAGGCTGCTTAGAGCAAAAACTATGAAAAGGTTCAGCTTGAGCAATGGGAATTTATTAACTTACAGTTTTGAAGCCAAGAGAAAGTCCAAATCAAGGCATCATCAAGGTGATGTTTTCTTCCTGAAGACCAGTTGCTGGCGATCCTTGGTTCCTCTGCCACATAGCAAGGCACATGGCGGCATCTGCTGGTCTTTCCCTTCTCTTCTGGACCTCAGCTTCTTGCTTCTATGGTTCTTCTCTCTTTCTCTGTATTCATACTACTTATAAGGGGTTTCAGTAATAGGATTAAGACCCATCCTGACTGAGGTGGGTCACCTTAACTGAAGTAGCGTCATCAAAAGTCCTACTTAGGGGGAAGCAGATGTGGCTCAAGTGGTTGGGCTCCCGTCTACCATGTGGGAGGCCCTGGGTTCAGTTCCCGGGGCCTCCTGGTGAGGGCAAGCTGGCCTGCACCCACGCCCGTGGAGAGCTGGTGCAGCAAGATGATGCAACAAAGGGGAAATAAGCAGACACAGAGGAAATGTGTAGTAAAATGGACAGAGAGAGCAGACAGCAAGCGCAAGAGGCAGGGGCTGGGGGGGGAATAAATTTTTTAAAAAACTTAAAAAAAAAGTCCTACTTAGGGAGCAGATGTGGGTCAAATGGTTGAGTGCCTGCTTCCCACATGGGAGAGCATGTGTTTGGTCCCTGGTGCCTCCTGGAAAAACAAAAACAAACAACAAGCAAACAAATGAAAAAACAACTCAGGGGAACCGATGTGGCTCAATGGTTGAACACCAGTTTCCCACACAAGGTCCCAGGTTCAATCCCCAGCCACGGTACCTTAAAAAAAAAAAAGTCCTACTTATAATAGCCTCATCAAAAGTCTTGCTTACAATAGGTCTACACCCACAGGAATGGATTAACTTTAAGAACATGTTTTTCTGGGGGTACACACAGCTTCAAACCACCACAAACATTATTTAGGTAATTTAATTAATGTTGCCTTTTATGGTCGTGGGAGCTGCGGCAATGTAGCACCCATGCATACAAATCAGACATTTGGGACAAATTGCCCAACAGTTAGAACATCAGACTTGAGCTAGTTCTCCCTGTACGCCCAGAAAACAGCCCCTTTGTCCTACCTTTGTAGACCTGCCCTATGGTGAGATGATTGCCAGGTCCCCTTGGGAACTGAGGCATCCCTTCTCCCAGCTTCCACACACTATCAAAATGTATCTTGCCAATTCCACTTGTCTGCCCTGCATCATTTTGGTTTCTCTCCTATTTCTCCTTCTAATGTCAGGCTTTGCCCAGTGATTGACAATTATAATTATTTCTCAGAGTGCCTCATATTAATAACAGCCATTGATCTAACTCAGATTAGTCCAAGCATCTTTATTTCCTAACCTCAAATATGAGACTTTAGTTCTTCAAAGCTTGAATTCTACAGCTTGTAAAGGAGAGCTAAGGCCAGATTTCAAAATAATAGGTAACCTTCGTCTCTCTATCAGCTCAAATTCAGAGCCACCTCTTCTCAGTTCGATTTTTTTCTCTTCTTGATCAGCATATTATTATTTTTAAAAATCCATTTTGACTTTCCTTTGCCATGCTCTCTGCTGCACAGCAGGAATCTCTTTTAGACTTGTTCAGATTGGTGGGTGGAGGAGACCACAATTATACCCCATTTCAATGACATGTCTGGGGTTGCAGTGACTCCAGACAAAGAAGCTGAAATGTATGAAAGTTCCTATGTCTTCAAGACAGAACCTAAAAATACCTGCCTGAGATGCAGGTTGGGAGCTATTTCCAACAACAGGGCTCCAAGGTTTTCCTGCTGGGAGCTTGAGAGCCTCTGAATTCTTTACAGCAGGCTGTCTAGGGTACCTGGTGATCAGGAGGAGTGAAGCACAAAGACCAACATTGAGAGTTAGAAGGCTCCCCAAGAGGCACCTTAGCCTCCTGTTCCACCCTGCTGTGCCAGGCGACAGGCTTCTATGGTTCTGCTCCAAGCTATTCCAAATAGCCGAGGGCACAGCACATGCAGAGAGCAGGCTCTTTATGAAACCAGCTTATTGCCATTGGTTCTGTTTCAAAGATGCCGTTCTGTTGTGGGGAGATTAAAGAAGAGGGAGAGGTGAAGGCAGGAAGAGATCCTGGAGATTTTCAAGTCATTCCATAGGATTCTTGAATTATGTGTAAAATAATACGTCATCCAATGGACCTGTAGTCCCCATTTTCATACTTCCTTTCATGGTGATCTTACTCCCTACACAGGCATGCCGCCATTCCATTTTTGACCGCTTCCCTTTAAAAAAAAAACCCTCTTTCTTGTTCTTGAGTCAAAATTGACCCCTCTCTAACATCAAAGTATTGAGACCATGGACATCTATTTCCTGTTCTATATTTTGTATGGTGGATACTCAGAAACAGTGCACACTTGTTCTACAACCTTATATGTTTTAGGTCAATGTATCCATTTCCTTCAACCTTTCTTTTGGTGACTCTGAGTCTAACAGCACCTGGTCTTACTCCTCAGGAAATTGTGCCCAAGGCCTTCTCAACTGTGACACGAAGGTCACACCTTCTGATATTGGCATCCATGAGGCCATTCTGGGAACATTGTTATGGTGTGAGGATGGGATTTGGCATGGAAGTCAGTTATGAACTCTTTCTACCTGGATTCTTTGGTACATCCAGATTTGGGCATGGCTAACTCAATTTGGTTTTGAAATGCTGAAACTGAAATCCATACCTGGACTGTGCGTAGTAGCATCTCTTAGCTCTTGATAGTGTGCAGGGTCAATCTCTTGGTTCCAGAAAACCTCAGTCTGGTGATAGAAGCAACCTTGAGCAGGGCAAGGAAGAACATCTCCTGATTTGTTGAGCCACTTGAGAGGCATATTTATTAAGGGGACAACAGAGAGAAGCATACTTGTTTAGGTCCTCTCATTATTTCTTTTTTTTTTTTGAATTTTTATTTTTTTTAAGTTACTAGATTACATAAATGTTACATAAAAAATACAGTTGATTCCCTCATGCCCCACTCCCCACATCTCTCACATTTTCCCACATTAACAACATCCCTCATTAGTGTGGTACATTCATTGCAATTGATGAACACATTTTGGAGCATTGCCACTAAGCATGGATTACAGTTTGCATTGCAGTTTACACTCTCTTCCGCATAATTTTGTAAGTTATGACAAGACATATAATGGCCTATATCTGTCATTGCAACATCCTTTGGGACAATTCCCAAGTCCCAAAAATGCCCCTGTATTATACCTGTTTTTCGCTCTCGCTGTCCTCAGAACCTCTAGTGGCCACTGCCTCCACATCAATGATAAAAGTTCTTCCATTGCTAGAATCACAATATATCTATAGTAGAATACCAGTAAATCTACTTTAGTCCATAGTTCATTCCCCAATCCTGAGGATTCTGAGATGGTGATGTCCACTCCAACTCTAATTGAGAGGGGCTTTGATCCCATAGGGCGAATGGATGAGACTCGCTTGCGGTTGTAGACTCTCTGGGTTCCTTGATATGGTGGTTGTCAATCATCACCTCCTTGTTAGTTGTCCTGGGTGAGATCAATGAACTGGAGAGTAGGTGTTGCAACTCCATTGTGATTCAGGGTCCAGCTGGCACATGGGCAACTCAAAGATTTAAGTCTCTTGGACATACTCCTACCAACTCTAGTACTAATTATAGATTCAAATAGAAGGACAGAAAATCCATGTGTAGGGAAAGCATGACTGAGTCCAACTCTGTCACACTGGGGAGCATAAATTCCAAAATAGGGCTCGCTGGCAAGGCACCAAACTCCTGAGCTATCTGCCCTGACTATAGTGTCTGGATGACTCCAGAGCCCTCAGGAGCCCTGCTATTTGGGGTAGTATCTACTTTGGCATTCAATGAGATCCTGCTGAGACATGCATAAGCATAACCTCTGGAATGATCTCCCGACTCACTTTGGAGTCTCTGGGCCATGTAAGCTCATTTGTCTTTACCTTTTCCTCCCTTTGGCCAAGGTCTTTTTCCAGTTGCATTGCTAGTTGGTGCTTGGTAGTAATCCTTCGGTGCCAGGGAGGCTCCCTGGGAGTCACGTCCCACGCTGGGGAGAAGGTAATGTATTTATATGCGGAGTTTGGCTTAGAAGAGGCCACATTTGACCAACAAGGAGGCTCTCAGGAGGTAACTCTTAGGCACCCTATAATACTAGGCTAAGTTTCAATTTCAAGAGTAAAGGTTCATAAACACAGTCATCAATATTAAGGGCCCATTGGGCATAATCTATGATAAGGTGGAAGTG
>JAQZBX010095879.1:0-11863 GCA_029593785.1 Cabassous unicinctus
CTGCGTGTCTTCTCTGTGTCTGCTTATCTCCCCTTTGCTGTGAGGTCTTGCCGCATCAGCCCACGAGCCGGCCTGCCCTCACAAGGAGGCACTGGGAAGCGAACCCGGGCTTCCCATATGGTAAACGGGGGCTCTATCCACTGAGCCACACCCGCTTCCCTTGCCTTAACTATTAGTGACAGCATGGCTTTTATATATAAGATATTGCTTAAATATAACAAAGTCTAGAAACCTAGAAGTAAAAGTATCCTCAGAAGTTCCTATAGAAGATTTTTTAAAAACTGATGCAACTATAATGTGTGGATTTATGGTTAGGTAAAAAGTCACTGCAACAATCTCCAGTGGAAGTCTACCAAGTTGGTTTACTGCTGCAAGTAGGGGTGCTAGACAAGAAGGACCCATGCATCACATAGACCTACACCTTCAAGTCTTATTTCTTGAGCAGTACAAGCTACCAGAAAAGTACTCAGAACTAATTAGAATAGTGTTTCTCAAACCTTAGAGTGCACAAGAAGCACTTGGAGGGCTTGTAAAATGATTGCCAGGCCTTCTCCCAGAATTTCTGATTCGGCAGGTTTGGGGTGGGCCACATAATTTTCATTTTAAGTTCTCAGGTGATGCTGCTGCTGCAGATCCACAGAGCACACTTTGAGTAGCAAGTCACTGTATGATTCATACTCACACAGTATCTATCCTCAATTGCAGTGGTTGTGATTCTCAGCAACCAATTAGGTCCCAAATAGGAGGATTTTGATGTTATCACTGATCCACCTTTATTGTGGTTTATCCACCAACATGAGGCCACTATTTTTCATATATAAATAGTAATATGCTTTTTTTTTTTTTTTTTTTTTGGCTCCAATAGCTCTCCTCTTCAGAACACATTCAATAATAGAATTTCATGCTAGAAAATTGCTACCTTAGTTTGCCACGGCTGCTATAAAAAATGCCACAGACTGGTAGGCATAAACAGCAGGAATTTATTGTTTCACAGTTTGGAGGCTAGAAGTCCAAAATCAAGGTATCAGCAGGCCATGTTTTCTCAAAAGTCTGCAGTATTCTGGTGGTGGCTTGTGAGCAACCCATAACTCAATCTCTGCCTCCATCACATAGCAATCTGTCTCCCTTGTCTCTTCCTCACTCCTACTGCTGTGTCCAAATTTCCTCTGCTTATAAGGAGGACTCCAGTCATATTGGATTAAGACCCACCCTGATTCAGTTTGGCTTCATCTTAATAGGATCTTCGAAGATCCTATTTACAAATGAGTTCACATCCACAGGACCTGAGTTTAGGAGTTGAACGAGGCTTTGTGCAGCATGATTCAACCAATAAAGACAACTAATTGCATCAAAGTATTTGTTATTAACAAAGAAAATTGAAACTGATACCACTTGTCCATTTAAAAACACCACCACTATAAAATCATCATAATATAAGATCAGGTATCATACTACAATTTGTTGTTGTCTTATGGTGTTCTTACAATTCATTCTCTTTGTTCCTCTTTGAAGCTTCTTAGAAATCAAGGGAGGTGGAAAAATAAAGGAGGGCACATTGCATGTGGTCAGTGCTTGACCTGGCACTTTACGTCTGACAGACACTCTGTGGAGTGAGCTATTACCAGCAATCTGTTCATTCTACTCTCCAGTAGGCACAGCAGATAGGATGTGTTCCAACTAGGCCACAGGTCTCCTGGAGAGCTAAAAGCTACATATGGCATTTGTTGAATCATTGTATTGTCCACAAGACAGATATATATCTATTAAGGTATCATTCACCAGGAAAACCTGTGAGCTTCTTACCTATAAATGGCTATTAAAAGTATAAATAGGATGCTTTTCCCAGTCCCAAATTCAATTAATTTCACTGATTAAGGAAATGAGTGTTTATTTTGGTTATGATATTCACTGCTATGGTATATTGGTACCCTTTTTCAGATCAGTGTTATGTTAGTCAGGGTTCTCCAGAGAAACAGAACCAACAGGATACACACACAAACATATGTAAATATTAAGAGATTTATTATAGGAATTGACTTGTGTGACCATGAGGACTGGCAAATCTGAATTCCATGGGGAAGGCCACAAATTGGAAACTCCAGTAAAAGTGACATTGAATGCCCCAGGAGAAGCAGGCTGGTTGAGGTAGAGATAGAAATTCTTTCTGAATGCTGAAAACCTCAGTTCTTGCTTTAAGGCTTCCAACTGATTGGGTGAGGCGACTCCGCTCATTACTGAAGGCAATCTCCTTTGTTGATTATATGTAACCAGCTATAGATGCAATCAACTGACTAATGATTTAAATCCATCTATGAAATACCCTTACAGTAATAATCAGGCTAGTGTTTGTTTGACCAAACAACTGGACACCAAACCCAGCCAAGTTGACACATCAATTAACCATCACAAATTTTAACACACATCTGCTTATGAAAACCTTCCTATTTCCATTTTGACGATTTTCTTGGAGTAGAGGGAAACCCAGAAAGTTCATATGCCAGCATCTACATGGCTTTCTCTACTGGAAAATATGACATGAAACAAAAGTTATATGTTACAAAATCTTGTGACACAGTAAATTCTCATTTTGCTTGTTTTCCTAACATTCAATTTAACACATATAGGCCAAAGATCACAAGCATATAAAGAACAGAAAGGGTGGGGTGGCTGCGGTAACTACTGTTTGGCCTTACCTCTTCTTCTGATAGCAATCCTCACCCCTCCCCAAAGCCATAGGGCAAGGGACCTAGACTTGGACAGAGTACCGCAACATCCTGGCCAGAAGGGTTTATCCAGGGGTTATTACTTACCAGATGATACAAATTGCGATAATCCAAGTCCTTCCCCAGCAGATAGTAGACGTGGGCCCTTGGCTCTGGGGATCATGGAGCTAGAAGGAATTGATCCTAGAGGGGCTTATCTGTCCTAGGAAAAGGATTACATGAAATATAAGAGAATGAGACCTGTGAGAATGGTATACACACAAAGCCTAGACAGAGAAGGAGAGAATGAGATGAAATTTCACTGTCCTTTGAATCTCTGGATCAGCTCTATCTCAAGTCAGAGCTTTCCCTACTCTCCACAAGATCCTGAACCACCAAATTCTACTCCTTGTTTAAATGACTTTGAATAGGATTTCTGCCCCTTTCTAGTAGTAAAGCATATTACAATTTACCCATTTATGAGTAATGGCAACTACTTTTTAAGCCAACCTCACCCCTACCCCTGGGAAGAAAAAAATATCATGGAAATAAAATTAGACTTTAACATTATTAGCAAAAAGTGTCTGATATTTTGTTTGAAATTTGCTTGAAAATGAGGCAGGCAAGTATAGCGAAAGAGGGAAGGCGGCTTGGGCTTGGCAGACAACATGGCTGACAGACAACATGGCCATGAGACCCCACCCGGAAACCTCCTGAGGGGAAGGCTGCTGGAAAGATCCCACGAGACCCTGGCCACGAGATTCCATTTGGAACTCTTTCCTGGGCCAAGGGGAAGCCTTGACCGGATACCTTCAAACAAAAGGCCTCACCATTGGCCCCCCCAAGAACTAAAAGGTCGGGCAACCAATCAGAACAGCAAAGAGCTGGGTCCCCTCCCCAACATTATGAAGGGGGACGAGTAAAAGTCTTAAAAAGGCCTAACTCTTGGCTCCATTTGCACGACTCACGCTGTAATACACCTGCATCCATGTCTAGGCTTGTGCACTCTTTTCTTGTTTCTTAATAAACTCTTTAGTCCCTTGCCTACCCTGTGGTGTGTCCTTAAATTCTTTTATGTGACATAAGCCAAGAACCTAGAAGCCCAGAACCCAGAGACTTCTGGCAGCAAAAATACACTAGTTTCATGTATAGGGGGTGTAAATTAATCTACCCTCCAAGGACAATTATCTAACATTTTAAACACCCTGATCAGGAGGCCACACCCCAAGCATAGGTGATTACCTTAGTTAGCGTCAAAGACCCTAATCAGTCGTCGGCTTTCCAAAAGAGGCTACTGGAGTACTTTAAATGGCATTATCTGAACCTGCACCATAAGAGAGGTTAGAATTTTTTCAATGAAATGAGTAGTGTTCAAAATATACTGTACAGAGAACTTGCACAAATGGAGTATGGTAGAAGAATCTGGCAGCCCAGCAGCCTAATCACCTTTGAAGAAGTACCCAAGGTCTAGAACTTGTTTATGCCTATGCCACCCATCTTAATAGAGGATTCTTTTACTTGATCTGACCGGAACGTTAGCTTCCAGTCACGGTGGGAGGGATAATATACCAGGCATCATGGTGGAATATTCGTGTTTTTATTTTAGTTCCTGTAATGGTATATGGCTTAAATTTTGAAGTGGGTTAGTTTAAGACAGCTTTTACTCCTGAAAAGAACTATTCATTGAAGATCTGATCATATCTTATTTGTTTTCCTCTTACTTAACCCCATATATTTGATTCATGTAATCCTGATGGTCCACGAAGGACAAGTTTCCCATATGTGTATACTCATATTCCTCTAAATAAGAAATCATATTTAAACATCTCAGGAGCCTTAAATATGTCAAATATTTAGGGCCAGTAATTATATTTCTGAAAATTAATGCTAGGGCTATAATCCAAAATCCTGGCAGAATACGATGCATGGAGATGTGTACTGAAATTTTGTTTATAATATTTCAAATTTATCCAAAGTAGAAGAAATTTAAGAAAATTGTATTATATTTATAAGGTGGCTTGAAGCATGGAAAATGTTATAATGTTAAACAGAAAAAAAGCAATATATATGCTTAATACTTATTATGATTGTAACTATGTAAAATAAGCATATAAAATACGGCAAAAACTCTAAAATGCTAACCTGGTTATACTTTCTACCGTGACTTACTTTAGAAAAAGTAAAAGTATACATTAAGACGATTTCAGTGGGTATTGACAGAAACACAATTCAAATTAAAGTCAAAAAGGGAAAGGAGTTGGGGGAATAGGGAGAGAAAAGGAGAGAGAAGTTCAAGGATGGATTTGGATTCAAGCCCAGATAGAAATTGTATCATCAGTTCTTTCTTCCCTCCTCCCTCAATATCTCAGTTCGGCCTCCTCTGTGTAGTGACCTCATTTTCTTGTATCTTCCAGCCTGCAAGAGAAGTAGGTTGCCCACAGCTAGAGGCTTACATCATCTAGTTTAGGAATCCCAGTGGAAAGAGACTGCGATCTTCCAATGTCTACATATCGGTTTCAGAGAAAGAGTCTTGTAGGCCCTGCTTGGGCTATGTGTCCAGCTCTACACTAGTCACAGTTTCTGGGGAGTGGAGTATTAAGATTGGGCAGGTTTGTGACATGTGCCCACAGGTGTCACAGAGAAGAGGATCTGGTATTGGAAGAAAGGAGAGAAATAGTGTGATGGACAGTCAAATTAAGAAAGATATTGGACAGCACAGAACACTACCATAGTTTACAGTTGTCATCTGCACTCTTGCCTTTCCATATATACAATTCCAAAATTGTCCCTGCTATGGATTGAATTGTGTCTGCTAAAAAGATATGTTCAAGACTTAGCCCCCAGTTTCGTAAGCATGATCCTATTTGGAAAGAGAATCTTTGAAGATGTGATTAGTTAAAAGGAGGCCAAACTTGATTAGAGTGGGTCATAATCCAATATGACTGGTGTCTTTATAAGAAGAGGAAATTTGGGCACAGACACAGAAGACAGCCATGTGAAAGAGGTACAGATTGCATTATGCCATGAGCCAAAGATTGGCATGGACCCTACATACTTCAGAAAAGCATAGCCCTACCAACACCTTGATTCAGGCTTCTAGCCTCCAAAACTGTGAGACAATACATCTTTGTTGTTTTAAGCCATCCAGTTTGTGGTACCTTGTTATGGCTGCCCTAGGACACTAAGACAGTTCCCTACTGTAATGGTTAGGCTAATGTGTCAACTCGGCCAGGTAATTGTGTCCAGGTGTTTGTTCCAGCAAGCACTGGGCTAATTGTAATACAAGAGCATTTATGGACTTCAATCACCAGTGAGTTTACTGCGTGGATGGCTGATTACATCTGCATCAATCAGGGAGATTACGTCATCAATGGGTGGTGCTTTTATCCAATCAGTTGAATGACTTAAAAGGGGAAGTGATTTCAACATTCAGAGAGAATTTCCCAGCTCGTCGTTGGACAGGCAACTTCTCCCAGAAACTCATCAATGACCCTTTGTCGGACTTTCATTGGAGCCACTGGTTTGCAGCCTGCCTGTGGAGCCTGGACTTGTGCATCCTCATGGTTGCGTGAGAGACTCTTTTAAAATCTCATATTATTGACAGATATCTCCTGTTGATTCTGTTTCCCGAGAGAACACTGACTAATACACCTACTGAACTTAATGCAATCCTCCATGTTCAGTGCATCTCCCAACGAGACAACCCAGAGTCTCGTCCAGTGACCACATCATCTGAAAGTCTAGGCATTCTGGGCCATATGCTTTCCTCTTAGTCTGGTGGTCTTCAGGGTTCTGCAATGCAAATGCCATGTAAATTTCCCTCCCTGAGAGTGAGTCGATCTTGCTGCCTCTGGCTCTTCCTATGTGAGGAGTAAACTCCCTCGCCCATCATATTCTAGGACTGTACCACTTTAGCCATCAACTTCTTGCTGGCCAGATTATGAGGTCCGGATATTGCCTTAGGCTTTGAACAATCACAGGCCTTGTTTCCTAGTTGGGTTTTTCTGGCACTACAATTCCCTTCAGACCTCAGCTGGCTTTTTGCCGATTTTGTACCTGGGGATTCCACAGTGTAGACTCCAACACCAGAACTCTTACCCTGCCCTAGCAGTTTCTGTCTCTTAGCAACAGATCTCAGAGCTCTGCCCATCCTTCAGGCTCACAATTTAGTGTCTCCCATAATGGCTAACCCATCAGTAGGCTGTATCCCAGTGGGTAGTATTTTGCCATGGGGATGATTTGTAACTATGTTTGGCAGGGAATTTATAGCAAGAGTTGTTTGAGAGAAAGAAGGGAGGGAAATAGAGTTTCCTGGATTTTAGACTCCTACCGTAGTCTCCAGTAGGTTTCTTGCTTCCCTCCTTTGTATTAATTTTCACTTGGAGCATAGAATTCAGCTTTTGTAAGCCAGCAAGAAGAATGATTTATCTTCCGGTTGTCTTGTATTGCTGGCTAGAAGCAAAATGGGCCTCCTTGTGTGTGGTTGTTGCCTTTCTGCTTTTCAGACAGGTGAGCTTGGATCCAAGCGTCTCCTTTTCTCCTAGAGCAGCAGAGCTTCCTCCAAGTATCTCCATGTTTGCACCATCCCAATTTGATGGTATATTTGGAGAAATGAGAACTATGTTTGGTTTGGCCTGGGTCATGTGCCCATATCTGGGTGGGAATGGGGGATGGGGATGTTTACTGCAGAAAGAGAAGGAGGGGTAGGAATACATGCTGAGGTAGACTATAAGCTACCATGTAAACTATATTTTAAAAAGAATTTAGTACTACATATTAAAAAATCATCAAATCTAAAACTGTAAAGGTTTGAGTAGAAAATATTAGGAAGGATCACACCCAAATCTTTAAAAGTTGCAAGGTGATCTCAAACAGAATGAGAAAACGTCAGAGCCTGAGAGCAAGTAAAACAGCACAAGACTGTCACCCTGTCTTCACACCCTCAGAAATGCAAGAGCCAATCCTGTATATATTCAGCAAGTTCCTGAGCTTTCGTTAACTGGCAGCTTCCAAATATTTGACACGTAGAGTCTAAATTTCAGAACTAATTTTAGAAAGTGCTTCATTCAGTGCTATATCCATTATTCTCATTTACGTATTTGTTTTTTTAAAAATACATATTTTAAAATCTCATATTTAGGTTTATATTAGCATTCAGCATATACCTATATTCCCAACCTAGAGAATTTCCTCTCCAGTCAAGGGCTTTCTGCCAACTTTGAACCCCTTCACTTAAAAGCTCTCTTGGTGCCCAGTCTTTTGTTTTGGTCTTAGTCTGGTCTTGTTTCTCCTCTTAACCCCAAGTCCAGTCCAGATCCCTGGAAGAGTGGACCTGGTCCACTTATTCATGGAGGTAGACTGAAAAATATAACAACATTCTGCTAAAAATTTTCTGTTTTTTTTTAAATAAACTTTTCATTTGGGCTTACTTTTAGATATACAGAAAAGTCACAAAGATAGTACAGAGAGTTTCCACATATCATTCCATCCAGTTTCCCTTCATATTAACATCCTACCTAGCCAGGGCAAATTTGTCAAAACTAAGAAATTAAGATTGGTACATTACTATGAAATAAACTCCAGACTTTAAAAGCATTTCACCAATTTTTTCACAAATATCTTTTTTATTCCAGGATTCAATCCAGGATAGCACATCCCATTTAGTCAGCTAAATTTTAAAATGAATTATTTTCTAGTTAAGTTTTGACAGTTAGGAAGAATGTGGCATTTTAATATTTAAGATAAACTATTCATTAGCAAAAACAACACAAGTTGTCAAGATGCCACTTGTTCTGTGATTCTCGGGGCAGATTCTGTTATTTGGCACGTTTTAGCTTTATATAGTTTCAAACATTTTCTGCAGGATGCAGTTCTCACAGCAGAAAGAGTTGAGAGAAGTACGAGAAAATTCAAAGCATTCTTTTAGTGGCAAACAATCTCATTTGCCCTAATGAAATTAGTGGTTAGGATTTTATTTCAGGCTACATTCTAAAGGTAGTGTGAATATAATTCATGAATACATTAAAGGTCTATCAATTATCACCGCCTGAGCCACAGAAACCACAAAAGACGATGGAAATTGATTCCTGACCAGCCAACTTCTCTAGGGGAAAGAACACTTGCCCACAAATACTCTCTCTAAGTAAAGAAAACTCTTTCTAGCAGTTATATCCAGAGTAAGTTGGGGGAAAGTAAAAGCTACTTTATCATTTTAAATAAATATTTTCAGACCTGTAGAGGCCAGCTGGTTTACAAGAATGTTTTTTTTAAAATGTGTGTCTTTCAGTTTAAGAGAGCAATATTTTAGCTATTAAAACAAAAGAAATATAAAGAATTCCACTTGAAATCAATTCAAGGACTTGTCCAATCCAATAGGATTGTAGAACTTTGGTAAGTATACATGCCATCGACTTTCTGCAACAATTGATAGTTATCTTCAGACACTGTTTCCAATCACAGGATAACATAAAATTCCTGTAGAAGTCTTTCTGTCTCTATCGCTCCATCCTAGGACACACACACACAAAAACCACATCATCTAAATTATTGTGTAAAACCCAAAGGAAGCAAGACAGAGGAGAAATGTCCTGAGGAACAAAATATTTTGCCAGGAGTTAGAATATAAATGATAGCAAATTAATATATTGAGCATTTAGGTTTTCATTTGGCAATTTGTTTTCTGGAGGAATAAATAATATAGTGATTTAGCTAATTTTTAAAGAAAGAGAAATGGAATATTTGCATAGTGCCTTATGTTTTCTAATTATTTATTCATATATCATATATTGAAGAGTTAACTGATATGTGTTGGGTACAGCTGCCATGGGAGCTGCACAAAGGAGACAAAGTCTAATTGTTCTCTGAAGCCACTTAAAATGCTAAGCTCCTCCAGGAATCCTTCTGATTGCTCCCAGCAGCCCCACCAAGGCAGAATCTGCACTGTCTCCTCTGGGCTTCCAAGATTTTCGACCAATTTTATATACTTCCACAAGAGTACTTATCACACTGTCACTTCTTTTAGGGACAGCATCTCAGTCAACTTTGTGTCTTCATAGGTAAGAGACAATCATAGGTAAATGACATATAGTAAGTCATAAAAAATGGCAGTTATGTATAATTGATAGTTACTGTATATATACAATTTGTATATAGATTATGTATATGCTTAGCAAGTTTTAGTAATTTACAAGCCTCTGCAATCTTATCTACTATATGTTCAGTTTTAGGTCCTATGGTGTCAGTTTCTTTGCCTGTTAGGCAGTTAAGTGACTTATTTTAGTAAGTTTTTCATTCAAGTACTTTTGAAAGAATTATTACTCATTTCAAAGACTTCTATCATGGATAAAATTGATTCCCTGAGGTAAATAATTTTGTTCTACAATTCAATCATACAAACATTATATTTAGGTAAAGAGCATAGAAAATTTTCAGGCTTCAAATTAACTTGGGAGGTAAGCATCTCTGGAATTAATAACATTTAATTTTTTATAAGACAAACACAGTGTAAGGATACAAAATAAGGTGATAATTTTAAAAATAAAACCATAAGGAACAAAACCACAAAATTGGGTCATAAGTTTTCAGAACTTACCTGTGTGATTTGCAGACTTAAGGAAAAATGTAAATCATGCCATTCTCTACCCTCAACATTGCAACGACTTCCAGTCATATTTGCCTTGTCTTGTGGGCCCTGAATGTCGGGGCACCAGGCTACCTTTCTGACTTCATCTCGTCCCATTCTCCCTTTTCTCTGTATTAGCCACAGAAGCCTCCTTGGGGATTCTCAAATAGGCTAAATTAAGTCTGTCCTGGCCTTTGAATATGCCATTCCCTCTGCTTTTCTTGATAGTCACAGGACTCATCCTTCCTCTTCATTCCAGTTGCTCCTCAATGTCATGTGATCAGGGAAGCTTTCCCTAGTCATCCAACTAAACAGCATCTGTCATCATTCTCTTTTTCTATACCTTTTATTTTTTTCAGAGCATTAAAAAATTAATAACTTGCATTATATCTTTGTTTATCTTTTATTGTCTCTCTGTCCAACTATATTTTAACCCCATGAGGACAGGGGCTTTGTTAATAAATATCGGTTGGATGAATATTTGTAACACCAGACAGTAACAGCTTTAATAATAACAATTTCTTAATGATATGTTGAGTATTACAGTGAAGTGGTCAAATAATGAAGAGATATATTCCAGTATAGATTGAGTATATTATGTTGCCCCGGAAATCTCTATATTTGTTATTTTGTTTAGTGCAGTTGGCCCTTTTGAGGGTGTCTGTTCTGCTTAGAACTTTAATTCAGGCTCTGGGAATTGCATGGATCCTGAATCCTCAGAGACAGATACCTGGTAACTTTATAGAGCAAAGCTGCTCAATAGAATTATGTGAGCCACACATGTACTTTTCTAGTAGTCATATTTTTTGAAAAAAGGTAAAAAGAACACACAAACTAATTTTAATAATGTTAACCCTATATATCCAAAATGACCATTTCAACTCACAAACAATATAAATAAAATTATTAGTGAGATATTTCATTTTCTTTTTCCTTCTTATTTTTTTATATTTTAAAAGATGCTTAGATTACATAAATGTTACACAAAAATTACAAGGATTCCCATGTTCCCCACCTCCCACACCTCCCACAACCTCCCACATAAACATCCTTCATTAGTGTGGCACATCACCTGCAATGGATATACACATCCTGGGGCTTTGCCATTAAGCATGGACCATAGTTCACATTGTAGACCACACTCTTTCCCACACAGTTCTGCATGCTATATGCTGATGTAAAATGGCCTATATCTGTCATTGCAATGTCACTCGATAATTTCCAAGTCCTGAAAAAGACCCTGTATTACAATTGCTTTTCCCTTCCCTGCCCCGAAAGTGTCCAGTGGCCACTGGCTCCACTTCATTTTCTTTTTATCATACTAAGCCTTCAAAATCTGATGAGTATTTTACAATTACAGTATATAGCAATTCAGACAGTAAATTTTAACAACTGAAATAAAATATAGTTCTACCAAAATAATAAAGTTGCGTGTAATGGAAAAATATTTTACATCTCTTCAACTTTTAAGTTTAAATTTAAGTTAACAGAAATTAAATTAAATTTAAAATTCTGTTCCCCAGTCATACTGAAACTGCCG